>JABUQX010121748.1:0-38018 GCA_015478945.1 Trachelipus rathkii | reverse complement strand
AGCTGCGCAGGGCAAAACATTAACGTTCTAAAGATGGATTTATTGTTGGTCACATTCTTCAGCAATATTTTGTAGTTGGATTTTTGAATTTTGGGTCGCAGCATTTCATCGGTGTATTATGAGATTATCGATCCAGACTGAGTAATCGGACAGGTAGGTAGTATCCGAGGCATAAAATGCAAGTTTTGCATGTATAGTAGACGGCAAAATTGAATTAGTCGATAATTTATATTCCCTATATATAAACTATAGCCGTATGATACTGCTAACTGAGTATAGATTTGACTTCTTAGTGTTATTTCACAGTATCAAAAATCTGAATATAATAATTAATTGAGAAAAGATCGAGAGCGGGACAACTTCTCATACCTTCTGTATTCAGTGTCCAGTAATTCAACTTTGAATATTTCAGTTTAGATAGCAGTACATGAAAGTCTCACACGGGGCCTATGATTGTCTAGTTTCCTCCTCTACGCGTAGCAGTATATTGCATTAATCTAAACATATTCTATCACTATAGTATAGAGATTATTGGGAAACATTATTATCTGTTTATACAAAACGCGACCTCCTTCCTCTTTATCAACGCTTATTTTATTATGATATATTAAGGTTTCTAGATGTCGAGTAATAGAAGAGTAAAAGGTGTGAGGCTTTACGCTTGCGAAGCTTTATCTATATTGAACGATAGTTCATCTTCTACTTTCACAGATTAAACCATATGTGATTATTACGTCCATCATCTATGTACCGTTACTTTGCTGCATAATCGACCGATAACTTACAATTAAATCTTAAATATTATCGTGCAATTACAGACTGGTGTTTGCTACTACACTGTTTTATGCATGTCTATGATTATTATTTCTATATGACTATATCTGATTCTGACAATAATTCATACTATAAATAAACTTTTAAATGTATTATGTATTTAGCAATGTGAGGTCTTTATGCAATTTTCAAGGATAAAATTCCTAGCATTTAGAAAAATCCATATTATTAGCAGAATTCAATTACTAAAAATTAGTCAACAAGTGTGATGTGATTAGCCTAACGCAAAGAGCTTAACATTATTATAAATTAAGAGTTAAGTAACATTTTATGAATCAGAATAACCTATAGTTATTATCAGTGTCTACTATCTAGAGATTAGTAATAATTAATTATATTTAATGATCAGATATGAAAGCTATAACATTGATGAAGAAATAAATATACAGGTAATCGAGCCCCATGTACTAATTTCGTTAGTGAACTACTCTGCTATATCGACTTAATGTGAGTTGTATCTCTCGGATGAAAGGTAGAGTACCATAAATGGCTTAATATGGCTCTTCCGGCTAATGACATCAATCCTATACAAAAGGAGGTAAGTCCATATTCGCTTATTGTTTCGATTAGTATGAGACATTATAAAAAACAACTAATACGGTTCGATAGTCTTTCAACAGGCGCTTATCACATACATCTCAGTAGATATAAGCAGAATTGAGATTAAACAGACTATTAGTTTGACTTCTCTAATTAAACGGAATCTGATACGTCTTCCTCACGATACTGTTTAAGCAAAATTCATCCTGCACCTTGATATTCAGGAGGGTTATAGACTATACAGTATAGAGATGAACTTCGCGAACATAGATAGCTATTTTCAGACACGATCTTTATACCTCTCAATCTTGAGTAACGATCACTAGGAGGATTAAATGGTCAACCTGAGATTCATAGGTTCCACAGAGACGGAATGTTAGCACTTTGAGCGTTATTCGTGTAAAGGCTCAAAGTTGTAAATAGTGGAATCCGATAGCTCATAACGACGACATCTAGAAAAACGGCGCCGAGGCGATGAGTAGGAGAATTCATGGGAGACCACTCCACCTGGTTGTTATTTTCCCTATGCTTGTGAAAAAAAACTGATAAACACTACAATGTTCCTAGCTCGATACAGGTATATGATTGACAGTAGCAAGGATGTTGGGAAGATATGGGTAATGCGAGGCACCACGAATAGGTCATTGGCTCCGTTACCCACTTCCCGATTCGAGTGGCATAAATAATCGAACACATCATAATGAAACAAAATTCGCTCAGAAAACCGTGCTGAAATGAAGAAAAATAAATTAAAAGTTGGTCTTAGATATTTTCTATAACTATTTGACTAAGAGAATAAAGAGTTCTGGAGTATAATATCGTAACTACACTAAAATAAATTATTTGTAGACTATGCAGCGGTTTATTGTAGAATAATCAACATAGTTTATCATGGAGGTATATCGGTAAGTGGATATTGACCTCCATTCCTATCCGTGAAAAGGAATCCTTGCACGTTCACGAAGAGCGTATATATGTATTAATTTTTCCACCTAGATAATACTGAGTCTGAGAGTTTCAAAAAATACCTTAACGAATTAGCCCTGTATTCTAGATCAAATAACTGTTGGGATGATTCTGCTCCCAATAACCAGAAAGACAGTTAAGAGGTGGGTCATTTGATCCACAATATATATAAAATATATAATATTCATTAAATTAGTGTCTATATAGACGATTCAGTCTAAAGATCTTGTGGATTTGTGTTAGACACTTAACTATACTTGAACCGCGTGGTTATCGGATAATATCCATGATATTACGACGTAGAATCTTATCATATGACGTAATGATTTCAATATTTACTGATCGACGAAAGGGTTGATAGTTATGCAGGTTACATATCAACTTCACTCATACATCATTACATGAAATACATCTATAATAACTAGTGAAGGACACCGCCAATATACAGGTAACCGTCATCAGTAGTATTACAGTATCTCTAGGGATTCCCTTCTGTTTTTGCTTTTTCTGGAAAAAGAATGAAAAATCATAAAGCTATTGAATATAATACATTATGTAAATAATAATTTTTACATGATACCATGTTTATATTAGTCAAGTAAATTAAATATCTTAAAGAATAATAATTTGATTAGTAAAATTACTCAGCTTAATGAATTTCCGATAGTATTGGTGAATTAATTTACATTTATGAATAAAATATACCAAAAGGATAAGGGAATGGGGAGAAGAAGAGGTGAGAGGTCTCTCAACTATTTTGCCCCTGTACTTGAACTCAGTGTACGTATATAGCTAAGTGCTAGTTGTGCGAATGCAGGGGTTTGCATGGACATAGTCTGATCAATAAGTGATTACAATCGGAGTTCAAGCGGGGTATGACAGAAAGTATAAGAAATATAGTAAACTATAGTATTTGAGAATTTAAGAGTGTAACCATGATAATTTATATATGTAATTTGAATTTTTCATAACGAGAGTATACAATAATTTTAGATATTTCTTGGAGTTTATGTAACAACGTATTATTATCAGCTAGATAATTGTTTTCTTCAGTTTATTTATTCAAACATCAGTTCAACTCTAAAGCTTCAACTTGATTTAATTCATTATGGAAATGTTGGGACAGCACATTACTGTATGCAAAAACATGATAAGATTGGAGAACGACATCAAATTCGTTTTCAGATGATAGGTGGGAAGGGAATGGACTGTACCTTTCTATGGGTGTCTATTGCGTGCAAGAATATCGAATAGATTGAGTAGGTTGCTCATTTTACCTCGCGAGTGAATCCCGTATAAGGTCTCCTAGATATGAAGCACGAACGGACTTACGACGCTGCAAAGCTCAGCGGCATAATAAAATAAGACACGTCAAACTTACAGCACAGCTATTACAGTACCTGGAGCCAGTGCTCCCAGACCCTCTCATGATTCCAAATTGTTAGAGTCTTATGCTCTATGGATCAGAAAAAGTGAAGTTAACTGCGCCCCAGACAAAAAGTTAGTAACAACTGTTAGAGGGGAATAATGAGACAATTAAACTTTGTGAAGCACTACAGCTAAGAAGTATCACTATATCTAGTCCATAAGAGAGTATAGAAACAAGCTGATGAATGTCATAGCACTAGATTTATATCGTGCCACATACGCCTTAACAAAGGGATGCGATCAATTAGTGAAATGAGCTAATCTCCCACAAAAAGGATATAATATGGATTGATAGGTAGAACATGGAAATGAATAAGACTCCTGTCATTATATAAAAGTCCCTATATTAGATATAGTATATATAAGTTATCACGCACTTTGGAACTTCATGAGGAATCAGTATTGCAGTGAAGTCAATACACTAGAGAGGACTGCCTAGTATCTATAATCAAAAGCACGTCTATGAATATAATCAATGAATCCCCCGCATATTAACGTACAATAATACTCTAGCAAACCCTTATTCTTTTATAGGGACTGAATATATTACGCTCATTATACTCGTCTCGTGTATCGACGAGGGGTTTGGGATAACTGGAATATAGAGAGAATATAAGATCGTACTTATAAAATCCTGCCTGACATGAAGTAGAGGTCGAACATCACTTCATCAATCGACTTCGATATCCTGTTAGAATCATGTCAGCTATGAATCGCAATCAGCCACTCTCAGGTGTACAACTGCTAAGTGGTCAACTTGAATACTAGTGAGGATGATAATGGAATCATTGACGTTAACTAACTCCTCCTTCGTCGGAAGTCGACACCACTACAGCATCTTACGTCATCTATCTGTAAATAAGATGAAGTATATATTAGGTATTTAAATCTGGGCATCCCAGTACTCATGTAAATATGATAATGAAATTATATACGTACATATGTGCTATTTGAAATTTTATTATAAATAAGCGATAAAAAAAGATAATAAAAATCAGGTTAATTTAAAATAACGAGCTAATGCGATTTAGGACGTTATACTTACGCACATTATCATGGAGTTGGGGTCGTAATTGGCAGGAATACAGATTCATACTTCAAATATAACTAATACATAGGACATATAATAATAGTTACATTATTCAAGGACACTGGATTGAAAGTCTTAAGTATTCAGGAGACAAAGATGGAAGCTGTACTACTACTATATATTATATGATTATCTTATTAAATTCTCAAAAATTTATCGAAAGTAACTTTTAAAATCTATATCAATTTTATATAAAATATTATAAAATAATGTAAAATATATAAAAACAATGCGCCACACTTGTTCAAGCCTCGCCACTCTGAAGTATGTGGGATTATATGGTATTATATTTATTCAATTTAAAAGTGTTATTTATCTAACAGTGTTCCTTTAAAAATCCAAGAAGCGGAATTATTATATGATAATGTTTAAAATAAAATATTTGTATTGATCAAATGACATCAATTTAACAATCAACTTACTCACGTTATGGCACATGTTGTAGACAGCAATTACTGTTTGATTTGCGGAACTCACAACATGATCTTCGATCTATGACGCAGTCTTCATACGAAATACCCTCTAACACTATCCACGACTAATTCTACTTAAATTACAAATCTATGCTTCGACTAACTTCTACGTAGCATCACGGTTTTCTTGATACAGTTCGACATACTATCCACTTAAAAGTGCGTTTTAGAGACACACGTTATTTTGATTATTGGCAGCCATATATTTTCGTCTTTACCTTATATACTATCACAACTTCTTGTACAACTAACTGATAATAAAACACTATGATAACATGAATAATGTATATATAATATAATTAATATAAATATGATCTTATATTAAGAATATATAGATCTATAATATAACTTTTCACTTAAATTCTACTATAGATATAATTAGATACTAGAGACGCTACTATTAGCGGGTCTGGATTTTGAAGATAAAGATAGATTTATGAAATTTAGATGAGGTTATGATCAGAAAAAGGAAAGCTACTAATGCGCTTCATCTCTTATATATTATAATATAATATATATATATAATATAATATAATATATATAATATAATAACATATTTAAAATTACATTGTGTTTAATAAAATTCGGATGTTAAAGCAGTAATACTAATGAGTATATATATCAAGCATATAAACTAATAGATGTATATTGTAAAACCAGTTAAAATTCACTATGAGTTAAAAGCCAGTATAAGCATATAAAACAAAAGCATACTATTCCCTATTTGAATGAGCTAGGTAGGATACTACATTTAACTTTAATTGAATTTACTGTTAATTATAATCATGACTCTTAAGGTACGGTAATGTTAATTAAATATATACGGGTTAAGCATTAATAAACAACTCAATGTATTAAATAGCAAAGTTAAAAAACTATTGGATCAGTTTAAAAAACAGTAAAGCAGTGAAAACAAAGCGATACTTAATTATATATCCTTTGATGCTACTAGGTAAGCACCTCTATATGAATATTTACTTGATTGGTTCACCTGGTATCGCGAGACTAAATTAGACGAGTTCTACTCGAGTACGCTGAGATTTCTAAATAGAAATGATATATATATGAGTTAATAAGAGCAGTCATTAAAATACATATATGAGTTATACTAAGCAGTAATATACATGGAGTTAACAATAAGCAGTAAAGGCCAGTAAAACACAAGACATAATACTATGCCTTTAGGGTAGTGTGTTAGAAACTACTTACATATTGATTTAGCTGTAATATACTTAGCTTTAACGGTACGTAATTAATATATATATAGTAAAATATATAAGTATAATAAGTTAAAAGCATTAAAAAACTATAATAGATATCTATAAATTACGAGTATTAATAATACATGTATAAATAATAACAGTTAATAAGAGAATGCCATAAAATCTATAAAACTAAATAAATAAAGGATTACACACATGGTGCGAAGGCCTTTAAAGGACGTTCACACCTAAAGCACTCGGGAGGGTGGCCCTACTCACGACTTTTACTCCGTTATCGTACACCTGCTTTACCATGGAGTCGAGAACGCCTTTAAGCCCCACGCCGTAATAGATATAAAGTAATAATGGTTCCGTGTTAATATTATAAAATTAAAAATATTCGAGTACATATTTTATTAAATTAAGGTTTAAATTTACGAACAGCTACTTAATTAAAAAAAGTCCTAAATTGGTTGTAACTACTACAACAAGACAATATTTGTGTTTAACATACAATTTTAAAAAATATTTATATAAATAATATTAAAAAAGTATTAAGTTAAAATATAAAATATTAATAAATAATATAGTTAATTAAAATATATTAGCAGTTTAAAGCGTTAGAATCGGAGGTTGAGAGAAGACTATCGTAAAGTACAATGAACCATATCAATTAATATCTGGAGTCAATCAAAGTATAAACGCATTAAATACTAGGACATCGAAGTCTGAGTACAACAAAGTATCGTCGTGAGGTAGTGTAAGATGTTATATATAAGTGTATAGTTGTAAATATAAAGTGATACCTGTGGGTGAGATGTAAGGGTAATGGAGTATTGAGGATAGTTATATAAGATGCCATAATGTAGGGTACCAATATGAAGTGATTACTATGGCATGTAATATGAGTATAGTGAGTCTATATCGGTGTAATTAAATTAGTATCCATTAATGTTAAATTATATAGGTATGTTAACGTACATCAAATAGTGTCTGTTTTAGTGTATGTGCTACGTGTGTGTATTTAGGTGATCCGTGTAGTATATGTGTTAGTAACATGCTTAGTGCTATAGTTTAGCAGTAAGTGTACTATAATAGAGGGTCATAAGTTGTAAAGTGTACAAATACTGGTGTATGTAGTGGGTGGTGTGTGTGTGAGTGCACTATTAACTCAGTGGCGTGTGTGTGTTAGTTAGTTATTATGTTACTAATATCTATAGTATAAAGTGCTTATAGAAGAGTGCACTAAACCTACGATACTACAAGGTATATAAAGCATCCTTAGCAAATTTGATATTATATGTATATATATATATCAAATCACCACATTAGCGATTCCCTCATACTTAACATACGGGTATAGATCACTCTACACCCATATAGGGCTATTCTTAAGGCTCTAGAGGGTAGGCATAGAATAGGTTGTAATAAAAAGGTGGCACTCAGTTTGCATATCATTATATATATAATAATACAACTTGGCACTTGTCGGCACCATCTGATGGCACTATATAATAGCAACTACTTGAGTGACATCATGAGAATAAATATTATAATTCAAATAATAATCAATATAATATATTATTTAACATATAATAATTAATAAATATATAATATATATAATAATTATATATATAAATATAATATAATAATTATTTAATATATATATATATATTAATATATTAATTATCTTATATATATATAATACTATATTAATATAATAGTATTAATATAATTATTATTATATTATATTAATTATAATTAATATATTATTTATTATTATTTAATATTATTATATTATTAGGATATATCTAATTAATTATATATAATTGATATAGTTTAATTATATATTAGATTAGTGAAAGAACCTCAAAAAAAGACTACGAGATATCTATTCCGCATCTAATGTCCTAGTCACTCGGGCCCAGTAGCACAAGGTGAAAAAGTGAAAGGGATCTAACTAAGGAACTAGGATACTCGACTTGTCGATATAGAGAATTTTATTACATAGCATGTGGCCTGGCACCATTGAATCTTGAGGTTCTCTGAAGAATAGCGGGACACGAGCGAGTCTGATTTAAATTTTATAAAATATCCTGTGACATATACCAAACTCTCAATTGGGCGTTGTGACGTATAATTGTCCGTCATACTGCGTTATATGTATGCTTGTTTATAGAGCTGGCTCCGCCAGTCGACACCGAGTCGAGACAGAACGAGAGGTGGCGTCGTGGTAATGATAGCAACGGATATAGGCGTTAGTTTTGTGTTCCACCCGTCTGGTTGAGTTTGCTTTTCTTCTCCTACAGACACCCGCAACCCAGCATAATAAATATTAGAATTACGTGTAGCTTAACTCCTGTATCATAACTAGACACAATGAAAGATAACAAACTGAATCGAAAGTGTTCCCATCATGCTGCTAACAAGAGGAGGAGAAGCTAAGGTCGTTTAGAGTGAACTCCATGAGGAAAGTTCATCAGGCGCGTTCAAGTAGTAAATGTAGCGAAATTCAATTATTACAAAATACTATGTACAATGTTATATACTAATGCTACAACGTTAGAGAAGACAGGGTGTCGCAATCAATAGGTCCACATCCGGGTGGTGAACGTTGAAAAAGACCCTCCTAGAGTATTTATACAAGTTTAGAAATTGTAATCGAATTCGAGATTAGAGATTTAATTCTAAAAATATAATGTACACAATACATCTCAGTGCGCCAACGAATGTAGGTAAATAACGAATAAATAGGTAGAGCAAAAAACGACCTCCTAAACTTCAGAAGAAGACAAGCCGGCCGTGTTCTCAACGCACTAAGTCATTGACGAGACGTGAACATCGCTACAGGATGATTAGCAATTAGATTACTAAGGGAATTATAGGCCAATCAATTTACATCAGATAGTAAGTTGAATCACATTCAAAGTATACTTATGAGAGAATTCAATTAAAAGCCTACTTAATTTGAGATAGTAGGTATTCGTTCCATACTAACAAGTAAATATGAGAAAGTATTATAACTTTACCAATATTAGTCATTACGTACTCATGAGTCGACTATGCGTATTTTTAGTACTCTGTAAGTTATAATTACATTAAAAGGATTTAGAAGACTAGCTTTAACCATTATATCTCTACAGATACCGGCGAAGTCGATCCGAATGTTGTTAAAATACACATCAAAGTAAGTGAGAGCAGCAGGATATAACATTACATACAATAAAGATAGGAATACTATAGTTAACTAAGCCGCACCTCGTAGACCAATATTTCTTTCATCGTATATGCCTAGAGTATTAGAAAAATTAACAATCAAGAGATAAATAAGTATTGTTTTTTGTGTGTTATATATATATATATTAAAATATCAATTAATCTAGCATAAGTTATTTAGTTTTTACATATTATATTTTTTCATACACATTTTGACACAGACCTATGTATAATCTTCAGGCTCTAATCAGTATGAGTTAATAATGAATAGGTAAACAGTTTTATAATCTGAGAAATCAAGTTGAAAATAGAAAGAGTGATAGAAGTGTTTAATTTGGTGAAAACTCGAATTCTCCTATCTGCAATTTAACAAGAGTCATTACTTTTGTCGGGGATTTTACATAAATGGGTGATATTAGTGGAGAAGCGGCACTATAGTTTGCCCCTCATTTATTTCATAGAGAATGTAGGAAAGGATAAATATATAAGTAGTACATATATAGGTAAAGTGAGCTATAACTAAACCACGTGAATGAGACCATATTAAACATATTCCAGTCATAATTACTGAATACCTTTAGAAAAATAACACACAAATAAGTAAACTTTCTCTGAGCATATAAAAGAGCGATTATGCGATGAATGATAGTAGGTCACTATATTGAATAGAAATGGTTATCGATTAGTTCATAGCTAGCAAAAATTTAGGCATAAAGATAGGTTCATACTATAGTTATGTAGCAACATAGGATACATTACAGAATAATTACAGACTAATAAGAAATTATTAAAGAGCAAAAAGTGATACCATAAGAGGAAATAAATAACATTGTGTTTGCTATTAATTATATATAACGGGATTAAGTTAAGATCATGTACCGTAAATAAGGTAAAAGTTTTTATTATATTCACGCTTAATAACATATAATATTATAATAACTGATCATGATATAAGTAGTAGAGTTCTTCAGCAAGATGCATACTCCTTCAACCTTTACTTTAGAGCCTCAGACATGTTTGTAAGACGAATGAAGACCTATTACCTAGATTAGTATAGCCCCCCAGAATTAGTGTAAGGAGACCAACTTCATCCAGCTAAATAACCCATACGCATTCGATTCAACTAACAACTAGATGTCCCGACTCTGAATTCATAATCCAGGCACATCGGGACCAGTTATGGAGCCTCTACTATCAAATGTTATTTTATATTTTAATAAACAAATAATTTGAGACAAAACTCGAATGTGAGTAACTAGAATCTCCTTCCAGTGCGCGACTCAACATATGATGTAGGACTAACGAGTCAAATTTGCTGGAATTTAATAAGCTTGATTTGTAATTCCTTAGAGATATCTATAGTATCCGGTTTCTCCACGGAGGGATACACACTTCAATACTATAAAATAGGGCGTCGAGATCAGTAAATCCCTAATAAAGTAATACAATTTTAGATATAAAAAAATATTCTGTAACGCCATGTTTTCCGTAATGATAATGCCACAAACAATCATCAAACTCATATCCACACTGGGTCTCGTTTAGAGTCTCTCACAAGGTATATGTATATAATAAATATTACACCACATATAACGTAGATGAAAATGATACAACGCCATATTACTAGACATAACAAAGCTTAATTACATAACTTATAGGAATTCGTTTACGTGTTCGCTTGCCGTGGTAATGCTATACTGACATTGCCCGTCAAGACAGACTTGAGCTACTCCCAGCGTAGAATACTTCCGTGTTAATAAAAAAAATGCGGATAAGTATAGCGGATTGAATGTCTAATTTACACTTAAGCACCTTACAATTCGGGCGCGAGCGACGATAGTAAATCTCTTGACCAACGCGACGAGAGAGCATTTGGCTCGGTACAAACATCACGTTCCTTCGAACTAGTGTAAAAATATAAAATTAAAATCTAGTAGGAGAGCGCGAGAGTAGAATAACAGAATGCAGGAACCTATACTCGAAAAAGACAACAAGTTGACACCATTAAATAAAGAACGAGCCTCGATCGATAGTAGCAACTGTAGACAGAGAGAATAGAGCGTTATCAGCCGAACTTATGAAACATATACGTCATACATAACGTATCGTGAAAAAAAAAAAAAAAAAAGAAATAAAAGAAAAAGAGGGTTCTCAAAAATTAGTTTTCTCAAAACTAATGGAGTTTGAAGAGACCTGTGAGAAATACCTAGAGAAATAATGCTTGAAATTATTTACGCTAAAAAAAAGAAGTGGGCTATCAATAATATAGGGACAGAGGATGAGGTGAGGCTCATAATAACTGATATGTAGGGGCTGACACGATACGTACCCGGTTTTGCTCACAATCCGGTACCTGTGCACACGCACCCGTCTTTCGGATAGGGGTGCCAAATAATTATTATAAATCAGGAGTATGCCAAAGTAAAGCCGTTCAGGTAAGGTATTCCTGGAGCTAGGGGATACAGCTCTGCGTCGGTCACAACATCGGTGATGTCCAAATAATAAATAGACTACTCCTAATCTATAAACTTGATATATAACCTTATAAATGAAGATATAGATTATGTAAGGTTTTATTATAATTAATTTACTAATCAGGGCTATAGAAATCTTTGCTTACTTTTCAGAATTATAATCCTCTAGTAATCAAGTTTAAACCTATGATCATATACCTTATAAAAGCCCTTACTCGAACTCTGATCGCTTGTTTTACTAATCAACTATATACTATTCTAAATTTATTGGGGTTTGGGATTCAGGCTTTCAGTGACTCAATACTCCGGGATTATTACTTTTAGTATTACAGTAATACGACATCCAAAACTTCCTTTAATATTTGCTTACTTATACTCCGAGTGATCTAACCATCACATCATATCTCCTATCCTTAACATACGAGCACATACTTACCAAGTATGATACTTAGCCATCATGTGGGTAAGTGTAACCGGAATGATCAAGAGAGAAGGGTAGACTATTAGAATTGTCCTCTTATCGAAAAAAAACGTTAATAATTTATAGTTAGATGTCCAGATTTATAGTTTAGTAATCATAGCAAAATATAGTGATGTATGTCCTATATTATACCATCTCAAAACTCAGGAAAATTACAAAACTCATATCAATTATTTAGAATTACATAAAAGACATTCTTATAATTTTATTTGTTACTGTAATATTACGTTATCCAGGGGCCATCAATACTGGTATTGCACCATATCAATGAAGTAGTCTTACACTCATTATTTAAATCTCGTAAAGGATGGGATAATAACCACATAAGGAGAGCTTAGGGGGAGAATTATATGTCTAGCACGGTACGGTGTAGAGGGTAATTGATTTACCATGAACTTCCTACAATTGCTTTTATATAGTTAATAATTATTTATTTTAGCACTCAATATATTTTACAAATTGCTTTTTTTCGATAAGTAGAAAATCAGTCGGAGTATGCTACTTATATTACAGTATAATAATATATAGTTATTTATTATTATTATTTTATACATATTTATGTTTACAAAATATAGTCAGTTTTTATCTATATATTTATTTATTATAAATTATATTATTATTATGTATGTATTTAATTATTTAATTAATAATATAAATCAATATATATAATTATAATAATATGTATTAATTTATATATTATATTATTTAATCTATTTATATATTATATTATTTAATTTAATAATTAATTCGTATTTATTTCTATTATCTATAAGTATACTATTTGAAATTTACTATATAAATTATTATAATATTAATTTTAAGATAATTTTATTTATTAATATTATAATTCATTATTATAATATATTTCCATATTAACTTATTTTTTATTAATTTATTAAATTATTAGTATTATTTAAATTTCATCTAACTTTGTTAATTATTATGTATTGATATATATATATATTATTATATTATAATATTAATATTATTATATTATGATTATTTAATTAAGAGTATTTATAATGTAATATTGTATTATAGTAATTTATTTTTAATATTATTATTTAAAACAGGATAATTTTTTTTTATATTAATATTATAATATAAATTAATTCTTTTAATATTATATTTTAAACTATTATTATTATTCTTATTTATTAATTTATATAATTATATACTTCTATTTATTATTTAAATTAATAATTATTTATATAATTTGTATAATAATTATGATTATGATTATATTTAATTATTTAATATAAATTATTAAGTATTATATATATTTATTATATTTAAATTTTTAAAATAAATAACAATTTTTTTTTTATTATAAATTTAGTAGATTATAATTATTTAATTTTAAATAATTTATAATTCTCTAATTAGAAATTTTAATGATGTTAGCATATGCTTATTTAAATATAGATTAATTCTTAATAATTTATATTATTCATTTATTACTATCAGTTTACATGAAAGAGGTTAGACAAATACTCTTGAGTAATTGCGTTGTTATTATGCATAGAGATGTTATTATTATAATAATTTAATTATGTATATTATTATATTTTTTAATTTAATATTATTATTATTATCATATTAATATTTATTAATCTAGTAGTAAAATATATGTTTAAATTTATTATCGTAATATTATTTTATATAATAATTATTAATTTACAAATTATAATTAAACATTAATTATTATTATTATTATTTAATTAATTAAATTAATTCATTTATTATTTATTATTATTAGATAATATATTATTATTTATTCATTATTTACATTTAATTATAGTTATATTAATAATTATAAAATAAATTAATAATCCCAAAAATATAATGAGCAGCCCTACAATAAGCATGTCGTTATAATATTATATTATAAGTTTTATTATTATATATATTATTTTATTAATTTATTTAAATTATATAACTAACAGATTATTGAAATTATTAATTATTATTTACATTATTTATGTAGCTATTTATTTACTAGTATTATATATTGTTCTTATTTATTATTTATGTTAGTTATATATATATTATTATATATTTAATTATTAATGTTATTATTATTATTTAATTATTTAATATTATTTAATATTATCTATATTACATAAAATATAACTATTGATATATATATATATTATAAATATATATTAGTACTCCCTTTGATTTGCTGGTTTTTTTATATGGGTTTGAAATATAATTTGATAATTATAAACGAATGATTTATATTCTTTAGTGAGATTTACTTTATATAATTGAGGCATTACTGATTTATTATAACATAAAGTTCTATGTATTTAGACTTTAAACTTTTCATACTTTAATTATGAGAGCAGACGGTAATAGATAACTTAATAATATACAATACCGTATGGAAAGAATTCGGAATAAAGATAAAATGATTTTTACATTGAAAGATATTTATTTAATATTGTTTTTTCTTTTTTATCTTATTTTTTAACATGTATTTACAATATATATAACTCCATGGATATATATCATTTAAGGCACTATGAATGTCACTTACAGCTAATTTAGTAGGGGATAATAAAACCGAGAGGGGTGTCATTTATATACCCAACTTACGGTTAGAAACAACTGATTCTTTTTGAGCGAAAATGGAATGCTAGTGTGTTTAAGAGGCATTGCTGGTTGATTATTTATAAACGATCGTGCGACAGCGGAGTCCATAATCGGATATTTACAATAATTATTAGTGATAGCTCGTAGAAGTAAAGATAATCATCACTGGATGGACGTCATTATTCAATAATATATTAATGAATTAGAATTAGAATTAGTTAATTATAAATAATGTAAAAGTAGTACAAAGGAGATTATATTATTCTACCAATTCAGCGGATATTCGACATGTGACCTACCGCGATTCTGACAGAGTAAAGAATTGAACCGGATGATTGACTCCAACCACAAGATTGCCATACACATATACCAAAAACAGATACGATTTACCAGGACGATTAAGTTCCTTAATAGATAAAGCACCCCTAATTTTTCTGCAATCCACATATAAGGATGAGGGGGCGAAATATAATAATAAATAAATTAAGAAATTATACGAAAAAGAAATGACAAAATCTTAAAATAAATGGTACAGTAAGATAGCCCACCTATATATCCTTGACCTAACGCAATTCCCTAGATTCAGGTTGATGGGACAGAAGCGGTTAGACTATTAAATATAGAGGAAATATTGAATATCACAGGTGATAAAATAATGAAATGAAAGTTAATGGGCAAGGAGTTCCAAAAACAGATGTGGCTTGGAAGGTGAATCAGAGTTAGTGTTTATTCGACTAACTACGATGTGATCCTGAGTGTCCATATATAATCTTACAAATGTTTTTCTTTCGTTACTATTTTCCCTTAATCCTAGAGTTGAAATTTATATTGACTCTTACTAGTATTAATATAAGTTAATATATAATGCAATAGTGTAAGCGGCAGAGCGGTAAGATGAATCAAGCGTTAGACAAGCACCGTGTTTTGAATGATTATAGGCTGATAGAACGCGTCTATGGTGAGTGTTCTAATTTGCCTTTGAACTCTGCAATATCATTAAAAGAGAAATCGAATTTTTGCGAAGAAGGTCGAGTTCCTTTATTAGAAATAGACAGGAGATTAAAAATACAAGAAGAAAGAAACGATAAAATATAGAACCATAGTAATCTAGATACTCTCGCAACAGTGAGGATCTGACAATTCATATTTGCATACTATCAAGAGAGAGGTATGATATGAAGTGAATTCGTTATTACATCCAGAGGAGAGACACCATTTCATTAATATATAGTACTAGTCATCTAGAAATCTGTTTTTTTTTTTTTTTTTTTTTGTTTTTTTTTTTTTTGCGAGTACGCTAGGCGTTAGTGGTTAAAGAGAATATAAGTAATGAGTATTTATGAAAGTAAAAAAAGAAGTAGAGATTTCAATCGCTCCCTATACCTAAACATAAGTATTCTATGCTCAATAAGTGCTAAGAGATAGATTTGTGTGAATGTATGAGGAATATGCGAATAGAAAGAATAGATCAACAATCACTGCGTATAGACATGCTCAATAAGTAAAGACAAATGAGAGAGAGAGAAAAAAAAAAATAAAAAGATTACTAAATACTAATAATAATAAATATATTATGTATAAATATAATTGCGAATAGTAATTTGGAATTTGTCAATGACGAGAAATATAGCAGTTTACTGATCTGCGCAGAATATTTAATTCTTCAACTTCACGAGATCAGAGTTATAGTTTATAATATTTGTGCTAATAAATTATAAGTCATATTTGTTTTAAACTAATATTACAGTTGGGATAGCAGCTTAAAAAATATCGTCAAGGAAATTGGGCGGTTAAATTCTTTTCAAGAAAATATACTATATAAGACTAAGAATAAAATATGATCGGTTGTGCTTTGTAGTGCTAAACCAAAAATCAGCTTGGGTTTTGCAACTCATAAGATGCGTGAGGTCACTTTTCATTTTAAGAGCGATTACATATAGACTATGGCTACTGAACATAAAGAATAAAGCATATTCAATATGATAATTACATTATATTATAATATAATAAGTACTACGTCAAGTTATGACCTATATGCTTGTTAATATCACACAAAGAAGTTGAACCTGATAGTAGCATAAAAAAGGTGATATTTTATATTGGACTTACAAAAATATCCCCAAGAATTATATACTTCATTCACGTAAAATATAAATGGCTTAGAGGTATTTTAGCATAGATTCAATATATATCACCTTATAATAGTATTCTGGTAAGAATATAAGCGAATTATATTCATTTATAAATATATTAAAATATATGTAGTGTATATTAGCTAATCTGATGTGTTTCTGTTCAAATGACTAATGTACACTATTTGACTAAATCTTATCATGGGTAAGTCATGGAGAGATAAATGAGCGTAAATGTGCTTTTATACATTGTCCACGGCACGGTTCATGAACAGCGTTATCGTAAATGAACAACGCTCATTTGTGGGATAGCGGACTTTATAAATAAGCCTGACAACTTCTGCTATATCTGCGGAGAATACACGCTGGCAATACACAGGAAGAAACATTAAAAAGGAAAAGTACAAAAAAAAACTGTTAAGATTTATAGCGACGACATCTCTTAATGGTCACATAAAACTTTTCCTCAAATAAGATAAGCATGGTGTCACACTTAATGAATATTAGTTCCTTGCAGTATTCACAAAGTTTATTTGCACGGCTATCATTTTTTTGATTCAACGGGTCGGACGAGTGCGAAGTTAACAACGTCTGTTCAAGGACATTATGTAGTTTCTCAGGTCGAGTGGTAACGAGGGCGGAAATTGGACCCAGCAGAGAAACATTCCACTGCAATTCGTAAAATGATGGATATACTCGATGAGGAGAAATATTAACCTGGTATGGATCCCGTTCTGACAGATCGAAAGTTATAATACGCGATTGTCTTACATTTTTCCCGAAGGGAAGCCTCGTTGCAGCCACCCAAACTATAACTGCGACCGCGTTCTATGTCTATACAAACTAAAGGAGAAGATAACACTCGGAAACGAAGCTACGCACCTAGGTATCCGCTCCAGAACCTATTTTCCAAATTGTTGTAGACGGCAATCTCTATTCCAAGTAAACGTGAATTGTGCCCTCAAAGACATTGGAAATGGAAAAATACTTTGAAACACTACGACCTGCAAAGTATCCTATCCGCGAAGACTGCAAGCTAAAGCTATTAATTTCAACGCAGGGGAATTATTGAGTAATCAATATACCTAACATTGGTAACTGGAAGATCTCCCTCAAAAAGGATAATAGGATTGGAGAACATGTAAGCATACTCCGTCATTATACAGAACCATTCACCTATCCATAGATCGTTCTCACCTCACTGGCACGTTCTCACGAGGACTAGTTGCTTTGCACACTGGACGAAGTAAGCTCATCCCTGTACAGCGTCTGCTCAGAAGAGCCGGTCAACCGGACAGCGACGACGAGGCTCACCCAATCTATGAAATGCTTTATACAATGATCCCCACATCATCTTATACGGGACGCGACGATATACCCAGCATTTATAGATGCATGTTAACCTAGAACTACAAGACATGGTCCGGCAGTGTCCCCTTGTTATCCGCGAAGACGAAGGAACTGTGAGATAGTAAATGTTCATGCTGTCTTGAAGCAAGTATCTCACGCTGTGTCGCATTAAGAGACTATCTAAGTCCGATGCTGATTTGGCAACGCTTCTACGCAGTCTTACGAGGCTGAAGACTCACATAGAGATCAGCATATCTTAAATGCTACGGTCTGTAAAAACGGTGAACCATTAAGCGACAGAGTAGTGAAACATCACTTTTATTTCGGTGAGGAAAGGACACATACAGGAACTTCTACACGGGTCCTCTTACCGGCCGGGAAGCTTCCGCGAAGAGGAAGACCCTACATCACGCGTGTTCCATCTCGTCGTATTCGCGAGATGGCGGGCCTGTCTTTCTTCTGGAGCTTAAAACCTCTTGGCGACTCCTGCTCTCATATTACTGGAATATATTGATAGGATATACGGAAGTGTGCGCTTTCTCGAGAATTGAGATTAAAGATGCCAAGACTTGACTATAAAGAGTAAAATACAAAAACTGGGTAGTCTTTAAAAGACAACGCATGCTGCTAGAATATATGGGAAGTTGTGCTTCCACTTAGCCACATTTAATTACGGGAAGTTGGAGGGTACTGGGAGATATTGCGTGCTCCAGAGACTTGACCATTTCGTGCGACTTACATCACAAGGTACTACTCTACACTACGGCAAATGAACCTCTTCATAAGCAGGAGAGCAGAATTCTAGAGAAGCGTTCGAAGAGTATAAAAGTTGCTGACAGCCTTGTCTACCTAAAAAGATCCAATATCAGAGCTTATACAGAATGGGATTACTTCAAATATTTTAAATGTCAGTCGGTAAGCCCATATCATGATAAGTGGCTGAACTCTTTCTCTAATACTTGGTCATAGAAATTATAAATACACAGGGTACAAAACTTAAAGAGTATAACCAAACATTAATGTCCGCTATATATGTAAGTGGGAAAAGTCGAGACACGTAGCCCTGATGTCAGCCATAATCTCGATAGAAGAGTGGCCTCGGCGCGATAGCAAATTTAGTACCTGGGGCCCGCAACCATGATGAAAGTCGAACCTCTTTGTTGACTCGGAAATCAGATTTTTCCCACCGCTTTCACATCAAGCTGGGTTACAGATGAAAAGTATCACGGCGCCTGCTCGAAGCGAGTGGAGGTGCTTCTCAACTACCTGTGCGAGCCTTCACTGGAGTCACCATTGAGAAGCTGAAGGTCGGCCGGCATTTTCGATGGCCCACAGATACAGCAGCTCATCAAGGACACAGAGTTGATAAATTCCAGTGAAACACGGCTAGTAAGTGGCGCTCGCTTCTGGAGGTCGGTTGTGTGCAGCTGGTGGTGGAACACACTTCTGGGGAAGCAAGGATAGGCAGCAAACTACGGGACAACACTCATCAAACGAAGCAATGATTTAAGAACTTCCAAAACCTCGGGTGTTGATTGAAGCTAAAAGATTGCAATTTCCTGTTTCAACACATCGGAGAGGTTTTCCTGAAAACCTTGGTCGCGTGTCAGCGACGGAGCAGGGAGAACAGGTTCCTGGATCAGGACATTGCCCTTCAATGGGGAGAGGTACCGCAGGGGCATGGTGGCTAAACGCAGTAATTGCTCCGCCGTGACTTCTGCTGGGTCGCCTGAGGAGAGACAACATCGCCAGTGCAGTCTGCTCAGCACACGGACAATCTGAGGAACGGGGATTTACGCCCTGACTGCTGACACTTTTTGTGCACCTAATGCTCATTAATGTATTCAAACTTGAATCAAATGTAACTCGAAGTATAGATAAGCTCAACAATCTGAAAGTGATGTTGGGATCCGTCTTCTGACTTTTATTTACCCAGGAAAACGGAAAAAATTGGTTTCTTAGAGATTCCTCAGGAATGTGGGTTTTCTATGGACCGAAAATTATTTTTTTTCTTAATGCTCTGAGCGAACAAACCAGACCTGATTGTAAAAAACAAAGGGCATTTTCGGACTTAGCGCATCTCAAATAGTCTAACCGGATTTGTTCTTGGAACAAGTTTTCCAAAAAAAAATTTTGTTACCTCAGTGTAATTGATGTATCAACTCGCAGTTGGCTATATTGATACAGAAATCAGATAGGTCCTTTCATTCACTCTTGTAACTTTCTACATATCACTGTTAGGTTCTGTGCATTTAGTATGTGAATGTTATGGTTTTGTGGAAAAGCTGACTACTCTTGATTTGCCGTAATTTTTGTTTGCCCACTCACGTGCTTTACTTTAAAGTACAAAGAAAAGTGCGAATGGGGAAATTTGGTACAGCATCCAAATTCAATATACCAATCGGCTAAAAACTTATAGAAATAATGATATTCTGTATGTAATTATAATTTTAATTGAATTTTATTATGATTATTTATTATTTTATGTATATTCATTATTATTATTATTATTATTGATGTAATTATTATTATTAGTTATTAATTATTATTATTATTTGATTATTATTATGTATATTATTATTATTATTTATTAAGTATTATTATTATTTTATTATTATCTATTATTATTTTATTATATTTATTTATTAATTATTTATTATCTCTCCTTCATTTCTCACAGAACGTAAGTAGAGTGCATAAACATGTAGAAGATATGAATGTCAAGTCGCAATAAAATCACATCTCCCAACACCTTACCCCCTATATCCTCCTTAAGTGAAGCTCTTCGCGGCAAAAAGAAAAAAAATATATCAACCCAAGGGCTTTCACAATACCTGACATCCCCAATGTGGTATCTCCATCGTCCATCTGCAGGTTTCATCTCGCACAAACCATATCCCCCTATCTCACTTCCTACTATGCACCTTTCTTCGTCTCGTGTAGGCCAACTCACATGTCCTCTTCGAGGCATTGCATTACTACTGCATTCACTTTTCTTTGGTCTCGTCAATCTGTCGATTCCCAGCACAATTCCTACCATGCATCCGCTCTACCCAACACAACCTATCATCCATCCCTTTCCTAACATACCAATTCATTCTTAATACAATTCGCTTTATCAATCATTTCTGCTCTTATTCACATCACACAATTGCTAACACACGTTTTCATTCCTCATTTTATCAATTCTGTCACCTAACACGCCCTAAGATTATTCATCTGAACATGCTGCACCTTTAGATTATCAACCCTCTTGTCCATCAACACTGTTCACTATTATACATTAAACGAACATATCCCTCATCGGCGAATCTCTATGCGCATATTTAAGATTGGTCCTTTGGCATTTCTTCAAAGTAGTTATATTGCACCAGCAGCCTTCCTATCATTATAATTTCCTGCTCACCACTGCGATCACTTCAATCCTAACATATAGCTTAATATATATGAACTCTGATACTTGCCCTACTGCCTCATCCATAAACTAATGATTTCAACGAAGATAGATCTTCTCACCCACTGCCACCGAAGTTCACGTCATTTCTAGCTTTTACTTTCAAGCCCTCCTTTTTACACACCTTGCTGAAACCCCTCTACGCAAGCCTCGTTCAACTAGATTTCAATTCGCCTCGGAATTAACGAACAAAGTCATCCGCGAACAATAAGCAGGGTACCCTCCTCCACTCTCACTCTCCATCAGTCTAACACCCTTCCTTCCACCCCTCTATCTCTAATTCTTTCATCACCCTCGACCAATCCATAATACTAAATTACTAGATCACAGGAGACATCAATAATTATCCCTGCCTTCAACTCCACTAATTAATATTAAAAGCCTTCACTTTTAACTGCCATTTATCTTACGACACGATTCACTATGCCAAAACTTACATATTTTGATCATCAGAAGCCTAAAAGTCAAGCTCAAGCCATGCCAGTCCATAAAACTTTAAATACTTTTAATTTATATTATTATTTATTAGTTATATTATTATTATTATTATTATTATATTATTATTATGATTATTTCATTATTTAAAATATATTAATTACTGTATTTATTTATTATATTATTATTATTATTCATTATTATTATTATATTCATTATGAAAATTTATTTAATCATTATGAGTTATTATTATATTATCTATTATTATTTATTATTAATATTATTATTATATTGATTATTACTTATTTTAATTATTATTATTATATTCATTATATTAGTATTATTATTATATTATATTATTTTAGATTAATAGCTATATTATTAATATTATTATTATATTATTATTTGATTATTATTATATGTAATTTATATCTATTATTATTATTACTTATATTATTTAATGCACTTTATATTTCCTTTCGCTTATTTTGATTATTAAAACAAAACCTATTCTTTTCCAGAATATGATGAGCATTGGAGATATTTGCAATTTGGGAATCTCTATTGTTGCCAAGGCTTCGTTACGCGAATGGAAGTCCATTTCTACGAACAGCGGTAAAACTACTAACAGTGGGTGTTCGAAACCTGCAGGAGGGATGTGTTACGAGTTGTGGTTGTTTTAGGCCTCTGGCAGTCTTGAGCTCCTTACTTCACGTCAAATTTATATGCGATTATGATGCTTGAAATATTAAAGTATTTAGAGAGTTAAACTTGTGATTTGTTAATATTTGAGAGATTTTAATTCTTTCAACACAAAACAAACATTTTTTCTATTTGCAGGAAATGTTTTTCAAGTTTTTCTCTTGCATAATTACTCTGAATGGTTTTCTTTTTTAATATATTTTCAGGTAACATGACTTTTTTATCTGCATGATAGGTGTTCAAATGAAATAGATAATTGAATATGTTTAACTTTTTTTGGGTAAATATTTACAGATATATTCCACAAGCTGCTTTGGCAGCAGTTATTATGTGTGCAGTAATCTTTATGGTGGAGTATCATGACATTGTCCCAATTTGGAAAGTTCGAAAAACTGATGAACTAATCCTATGGGTTTCCTTCCTGTCTTGCGTATTTTGGAAATTGGAATACGGTATCATTCTTGGCGCTGCAGTTAATCTAGTAGTTCTTCTCATCGTTGAAGCTAATCCAGACATTAAAACAATTCCTGTTTTGGAGGTAGGTTTTCTTATGAGTTAGCTCTTTGATATAATTGATTCTGTTTGTCTAGTTTTAAAATTTAGTATTTATAATTTATTTAGTATTTATAATTAAGTATTTAGCTTTTAATATTTCTTTTTAATACTTTTTGAACGGTCTTCATAAGGTGTAAATAGGTGGTAAATCACTGACTCTAGAGCAAAGGTTGAACTGAACCTTTGGATCGTTGTAGCTTCTCTAAAAAAAAAAAAAGTTTAAAATTTAAACAATTATATATAAATTCAGACACGAACATGCATCCGATTAAATAGTTTTTTTTTATCATTTTCTCACTTTGTGTAATAAATAACTGAATAATATAATTCATTATTTATATATGTTACTCCACCGATTCATTTTTTATATTTCAAATATATGACGTGACGTCAACATAAATTGATCGTCTTTGTGATTTTGAGAATGGTAAAAAAAAAGTTTAGAACCTCTACTCTAAGCGTCCATCATTCTTTGTCATTCCATCATTAGCATTGCTATCTCTTTCTTTCTTTTTTTTTTTTTTTTTTTTTTTTTTTTTTTTTTTTTTTTTTTTTTTTTTTTTTTTTTTTTTTTTTTTTTTTTTTTGAGTGGGTCGTACAGGGGACCCTCCACAGCATACACAAGAAGCGGCATAATCGTGTTAGGAAACTATATGACAGTGGGAAATCCCTAACGGAACCGAGACAGAAACAATGCTGAGATGGTTAGATTATACAGATGTCCAGTCCAATAGAAGGCAAAAACCGATTCACTATTCGAAGATGATGAGATGATTCGGATAGATTACTTGAAACGAAGCTGATAGAGTATCAGTTAGCTACATCAGGGAGGAACTGGGCCTCTAATGGTCGAGAATGGCCGCAATTCAAAAGATATGAAATCCCGACTGTGAGAGGGACAATGTGGGAGCAAACGGGCAGGTCGGGGAAACCCCCCGCGACGATAAGAAATCATAGGGTGAGATTGCGTATGACCCAGAGCATAATCAAGTCGACCACCTCCAGGAGGCGACTCCCCCTACTAGATGAAGACCACCGGTCACAGGACGGGTTTGACTTCCGAAGTTTGGCGCCACGAGTATCCTCCGCCCAACATGACTGCCAGCCAGAGAGAGAAACCCCGACGTAATGAGATGGAAGATAATCGGTAAAGCAGGCGAAATGGCCCTTGTGCGCACGAGCAGAAGGAAAGGTATGGACACGGAAAACCCGTGATAGCACCGCTTGGCACCATTTCGGCCCGTTCTTACCATGAACACCACTATCGGGCAACGAAACCGAACAGACTCAATTGCTGTTGGGGCCACGCAGGAAACCAAGCAGAGAGACTGTTTGACATGCGCAAGGACCAAAGGGTTATGGGTTGACCGGTCAAGCAATGCCTGGAGGGCACTCCGAGAATCGGAAAAGATGGTATAGTTACCCCATCGGGTGAAGGTACCGATCCGGTTCACCGCTATGGATATTGCTATCAGTTCAGCTGAAAAAAAACGTCAAATATGGTGGGAGGGTGTGGGATACAGTGATGTCCGGAAACACAGTAGAAGCTCCCACCCCACTCTCCGTCTTGGAACCATTGGTGTAAACCGCTACAGAGTCGCTATGGACCTCCGCGTGAGACAAACAGGAATCCCTCAACGCACGGGTGTGCCTCCACTTAACACACAGAAGACTGGCCCATTGCAGAAAACAGGGCGGATAAGACCCAATGTTGAATGGGTGAAATGAAATCATGAGTGCCTGACGCCGCTGAAGAAGATTAGGAAATGCAAAGATGGAAGTAACAACCCCACAAAAGGCCAATGTAAGAATGGTTCTTCTGACGAATTCGCGCCTATTATAATGATGTCAAAGGGCGACGAGGTATATGGAAGCCAGAGAACGATTGAGACAGAGAGCCATGAGCTGCTCCCTCAGCAGGGATTAGGGCATCACCGGTCTCCACTCCAGGCTTCTCGGGAGAGGAAGGAATCGCTCTGTGTCAGTTCGCAGACCTTCCGGTCTGAATCGGGGGTCAAGAAGCGGAAGCGTAGGACTGGAGAAGTTGGCTCAATATGGCAACAACCATAGTCCGTTAGCCCCTCACGGCATATGTAAAGGTGAAGCATGGGTTTTCTGCCCTCACGCCCAAAGTCTGGAGGTGCAGGCGTGCCGTAAGAGATCCAAGAAACGGCAGCAATTAGCCTTTGAGGAGTGTAATATGAGGAAGGTACGTGAAGGTGCTCATTCGAGCAGGCATGACTTCAGGAACCTCCCTCACGTCGGCTACAGCACGGGATAGGAAAGCATCAAATATAATATATAATTAATTAAAATAAAATAAATAATAAAATATTAATAATTAATAATAATATAATAATAATAATAATAATAATAATAATAATAATAATAATAATAATAATAATAATATTTAAAATAATTAACGTGAGCATCCCTTTAATCACCACATATTCGAGTTTTGAGCCATCACGATTCATTTTCACGCTTCCCTCCTTGTGAATTCTTTGCTGTGTCTATGGTTGGCCAACTACCGTGCGGTGGATTGGTGAGTCTTACCGGGGTTCGGGTGCCACCACCCCAAAAAAAAAACAAATTAGGAACCAAATAAACACCCCCCCCCCCCCAACAAAAAACCCCCAGACCCCCATCCCCTGATTCCAGCCCCTATTGTGGCAACATGTTATAAATGTTAACACAAAAATATAACTAACTTAAGTTTTGGGACATTACCTAAAAACATTATTTGATAATTTTTTCTTTTCTCTTTGTTCATTTTCAAAAATATTACTATATAATATTATATTATAGTATAGTATATATATATATATATATATAATATATATTTTAAAATATATTATATTAATATAATATATAATATATATATATATTATTAATAATATATATATAATATATTATATATATATATATATTATAATATATACTATATAATATATATTATGTTTATTATATATATATATAATATATATATATATATATATATAATATATATATATTATATATATCATATATATATATATATTATAATAATATATATATATTATATTATATATAATATATATATATATATATATACTATATACAATGCAGACCACGTTTTCTATGGTGATGAGGAATTTCAGATTTGAGAACAGGAAAAGCAAATACTGAGGGCTTCCCACATCTAAACTGTTATTCGAAATTAAACAAGTTTTCGGAATATGGGCATTTCCATCATCAGGTGAAAACACTAAAATAAAACAAAAAGTAGATTTTAAGTACAACAAAATTCTAATAAAATTTATAAATTAATTTATATAATATACATATAATATACATATATTAGTACAGTATACATCTAGAATATACTATTATCACATTCACCAAACTATAATGATTACAAAATATTCATTAATGAATGATTATCCAAGGCGCCCTCCGTCGGTAAACAAACAAAGATTACACATCAAACAAAAACATAATAAATGGATTTCGAAATTCTATTTTAATGGGCAACTAAATTAAATGGAATATTAAAGTGTTAATAGCGACCTAGAAAAAAATTTCAAAACTACACCAGACAAGTTTCCTCAGACATCTTTTCAAGTCTTTATTTGAATGTATACAACGATCATGAACTTCGTGGTGCCACTGTGTTCCGGAGTTAAAGTATCTGTAGTTTAAATGGGCCGGTAATCACTTATTAGAGAGGGTTTATGTTGTGAATTGTTACAAAGTTTCTAAATTATGTAGGTTGGTGTCGAATTTGTTTTGGCGGTTAATTACTTAAAATTAATTGTAGTTATTAGGTGTGGTCTTGAGTCATGTGAGTGATCTCTAATAGCTGAATGGGAAAGGGAATTCAACCAAGTTTTGGTACGGGTAGAAAAATTGCTCCTGTGCTCGTGCTATCCTCACGTGTCAATTGGCGGGAAGTACTGCCAATATAGATAGCATTACAGGTATCACAAGTAAATAAATTTATAAATAATTGAGGATCGAAGCGCTTTTTCAGGGATAGTGGTCGCTTAGGTAGCTAAAACGAGAGATCGTGTGAGGTTGGTGAAAGACTGAAATTACCAGTCATGGGGAAAATTAGCTTTGTTAAGAGGGAAGGATAATTTCTTTACGAAAGTTCTAGTGAAAATGCTGTTTCCTAAAAAGGTAATTTTATATACACTGGCATTTTAAAAGCCGAATCGTTAGGGTTTGGGTGTGGATACGACAGAGTTCAGAAATCCTTTATGTACTGTATGGACTAATGAGCGGGGTAACAATTGATTTTAAAAAAATTTAACGAGAAATTAATAATTCTTCATGCCATGAACGACGGTACTTAGAGACTAAGGATGATTACGGCCCTATATACTAAAGTTTTAATACTGCTGTTTACAATTTATATATATAGTGGGTGTGACTAATAAAATTTAAACCCTGCCCGAAACAAGTTTTTTTACGGATAAACATTTATGGTACTAATTTACATCTGTTTTTCTTAATTAAACCAACTCCAAAAGATGGACATCGGTGCCCGTCATACTTCTCTTTCTTCCTTTGTAAACTCTCTAGCTTCTTTTCCCTTGTGTATTTAAATAATCAAAGAAAGGGAGTACTTCCTTTCTGTTTGAAAAAAGTAGAAAGGTATAATCGTCCATGAATCTTTTATAATGAACTGGTCTAAAAGAGGGTGGACCAATTCTGGTACCAGATCTTTTCATAGGTGACTAAGGTCAGAATTGGCAAATGGGTGGCCACTTGGAGTGGAGAACCGATAGCGAAGGAAATGCATTTTGTGGTACTATTGTTGATTAAAAAAGAAAATTAGAGTATAGGGTGGCTAAATTCAGTAAAGTTTTAAATTCAGATCCTGGTGAAGCCATGAAGATTCGAATTTAAATAACGAATTTCATGGCTTCACCAGATCTGAATTTAAAACTTTTTGCTGAATTTAGCCACCCAAGATACTTATTTTCTTTTTGTAAAATAACAAATTAGACACAAACTGTATTCCTTAGCTATGGGGTTCTCCAGCCAGTGGCCACCCTTGCCAATTCAATACCTTTAGGTCCGACTATGAGAAAGGATCTGGCTACAGAATTGTCCACCCTCTTTTAGACCAGTCATTATAAATAGAATTTCTGGACGATACTTTCTACTTTTTTCTAACGAGAACATGAACGTACTCCTTTCTTTGGATTATTTAAATACACAACTGATAATATAAACGGTTACAAGGATAGAAGGATTTTGATACGGCAGCATCCATTTGTTGGTATAAAGTTAATTAAGGAAAACCAGGTATGTAAATTTTACTCATAAATGTTTATTCGTAAAGAAAACTTTTTTGGGTCCAGGGTTAAATTTTTTAAGTCACGACCTCCCTACCTTATATAATATAATTGTAACAGTAAGTTAAACTTTAGTAATAATATGGGCCTTATGCACCTTAACTTCTAATTACCGGTCTTCATGCACTGAAGATTTAATTTCTCTTCCAAATTTTTTAACAATTACATGGTTTACCGGCTTTTCAATTAAGCTCCATAAGTACAGTAAAGGATTTTCTGAACTGCGCGTTCCCCCCTAATACTCTAGACGGTATTCGGCTTTAAAATGCAGTTTGTGTGTATATAAAATTACCTTTTTATGAACACATTTTCACGAACACTTCGTAAGATTGATTCCCTCCCTCTTTTCACAAAGCTATTTTTCCAAACAATCTGATATGGTTAATTTAGTTTTTCACAACCTTCATCCACGATCCTTCAGTTTTTGCTACATGAAGGGACCATGTCCGCTGAATGCGCCTTCTGATCCTCAAATTATTTTATAATTTAAATTTTTGATAGCTGTAATGCTATCTAGTTGGCGTACTTCCGCAATAGCCACGTGAGGATAGACGAGCACAGAAGCATTTCTACCCGTACCAAACCCTGTGGTTCGTGAATTTCCCGCTTCCATTCGAGTCTATTAGAGATCACTTCACCATACTCAAGCACCACCAACCTGTTGAACTACAATAATTTATATAATGACCCCAACAAAGTTCGACAGACCAACCTACATATTTAGAAACTTTGACATTCCCACACAATTAAACCTCTCTTAAGTAGTGATTCGCGGCCCATTTTAAACTACAGCTACTTTAAGCTCGGAAACAGTCCACACACAGGTTGTCATGTCTGTTTTTCTTCAAAATAGAGTAAGAAACTTGAGATGGTCTGAGACTTGTCTGGTGAGTTTTCTGAGAATTTTTCTGGTGCTTTAACACTCTTTAGATATTGCCATTTTAATTTTAGTTCGCCCATTAGACTATAGATTTTTCGATCATTATTTGTTTTTGTTTGATTGTGTATAAATCTTTGTTTGTTTTACCGACGAGGGCGCCGTTTTGTTTTGTTATCTTTTATATTATTCCTTGTAATTTTTAAACCTTTGATTTTGATCACAGAGTTATTCTAGTGTATATACTGTAGTCTATATAATGTATATTATATGTATATTTTAAATAACTAATCACTTAAATTTTTATAGATGTTTGTTGTACTTAAAATTATTGTTTTGTTTTATTTGTTATAGTGTTTCAACTGATGATGAATGTGCCATTTCCGGAAACGCTTGTCAAATTTCGAATAGAAGTTTAGATAATGTGAAGGCCCTAGTATGCTTTTCCTATTCAAATATATATATATATTGATATATATATATATGTTGAATAGCATAATCAATCTTCAAATCAGTAATCACCAGAGTCTAAAAGAAAATCAAGAAATTTAAGGGGCCTGGACACGTTAAAAACTGCATCCGCCGCAAGGCCGGCATTGTTTCAACTGTTACGTTGTGAAGGTTCCTGGTTCTATTCCGTTCTCCTAGATCAAAAGTACTGTGTTAGAAGCAATCTGGCCGTCCTTTCATAAAATGCCATATATTAATATTATAATTATAATTAATACAATAACTGTAATTACTATAGGAATATTATCTATTGGTTTTGAACAAATATTGAAAAGTTTTGTTATTTACAAGTATATCATAAAATGTTGTTATTGATCATCAACCAAAAAAAATATTTAACCTCTCCTTCCTAATCTAATTAAGATTAGTGTGAATGGAGAACCAACATGATCTCGAAAAATGTCAAGAATTGTTCGAGTGCGGAATGTCTAACAATACTAGTAGTAGCAATGACATATCCCGGTCAAGGGGGTGGGGTCAGCGCATATCCCCTAAGTACTCAGAAAAAAAGTAAAGGGTTAGGTAATGACAGACAGTTATAACTACTTTTATTAATAAAATACTAACTATTAAAATTTATGTATAGTTTAATGGAAGGGAACTTTTAAATTATCAAGAAGAGTATAAAGAAAATGAGAAAGTTTTGCTTCTTTTTGCATTCTTGTGAATTTCATCGTTGACGTCAAGAAAGGAATGACAAAAAAAATAAATAAAAAAATGAAAATAACGGAAGTAGCGATAGCGAATAATTTAAAAAAACGACCTTAATTGCAGTTCCGCAACTTTTTCAAGATTATCGCTATCAGCGTTATTCGATATTTTTTTATCTTCCAGAAAAAATTGCGGAATGCGAAATGCCCACCTCTAGCTGTTTGACTTGAAGTCATCTTATTGGTGTTGGTGAAAATGCTATCCGCCCCATCTAATAAACTGTTTGTTTTTTTAAAGCTTCATTTTCTCTCACTTTTAAGGAGGAGAATGGGGTACCAGCACACATAATTGTTCTTCCAAAATGTGGACTTTTGTATATCAATATTGAAAAGGTTCGAACGTATGTTTCTAAGACAGGGATGAATTTGGGACAAAATTCAGTACCGATTATTCTTGACTGTAGTCACTTTTCTACGATTGACTATAGTGCTGCAAGGGTAAAAATTTAAATAATTTTTTTTGGGTAATTGTGGTGCTGAGCATTGTATAAAAACATCGATTTGTTTTATGATACCTGATGTTTCGATAGACCTGCAATGTAACTCTGCCACATAACAAAAAATTTTTTACGATATTTTTATTTTATTTTATAGGTTACGATTTGGTTAAGAACCCAATAAGTTCAGGTTATGATAAGTTTTAAGTATACACTGTAAATGTGTCTACTTAACAAATCTTATCATAACCTTAACCAGTATTCAGACCTAAAACCAAAAGAACTAGATATGGCTAGGCTGTTTACGTCATCAAGCATGGGCAGGAAAAATATATTAAAAAAACTGATTATCTGAAAAAAATTGATTTTTCGTCATACTAAGCTCAGCTCCACAATTGCCCCATTTTTTTTTCAATTCAGTTTGTTATATGTTAGGCTACCTAATTTTTTTAGGGTGACCTCTATCTCATTGCAGTTTTGTTTGTATATTTATTTTTATTTTTTTAGGGTATTGAAGCAATGATTAAAGACTTTAAAAAACGAGAGCAGCTTCTCTTCTTCCTAAACGCAAGTCCTCCGCTGCAGAAGTCATTGAAGGCTTTGTCTCCTAATATAATATTTGTGGATGAAGGAAGCATAGTAGACAAGATACTTGGTAAGAGGAATAAATTAAAGTTTCATGGTTCTGGTCACGGAGGGAATGTTTTAAATGTTTTGTTTTTTTTTACTTTTTTTTTATATTATAGAATTTGTGGGACGGTGATTTTATGACTTTTTACCGATTTTCTTTGGAAATACTAACCAAGTCTAGGACTTTACAATCGTTTTTTTTATTACACTGCATGTGGTCATATGTGGAGGTGATTTTCATTCATGTTTGTATGATGGTTTATAAAACATTTGTATTGTTGGTGTAGAATCTGTATTATTCAACAGCTGTAATAGCTCTTTGCTGTAATATAGCTTTTGTTAATTATGCTATTTTATTTACTGTAATTTAAATTAGTATACTATTGACGATGATATACAAAATAAAAAACAAAAGGGCGATTATACTTCTGTCACGATCCCCAACACACTTCGCGACTTTACAGTTCACATTTTCCCAACATTGAAAGAACAGTTGTAAATATGCCAGTAATTCCGTTTGCTGTTTTCACACAGGAAGTACATTTTGAAGAACACTATATACTTCAAATTAAGTTAAAAATGTTAATAATGACCTAATGAAAAAGTCCTTTTTAAAGGCGCAATAGTTAATTTTTATGTATTCGTGTGTAAACCCTCACTTTCATCATTCAGAACCCTTACCACAACTGAAGCATGTGTCCCTTTACATTCACTAAGGACAGTTATAATTGGCACAGCCACACTTTCCCGAACATGCACAGCTTTCCTACCCACACTCATTCATCATTCGTTCCCGTTTTCATCCGAACATATTAGCCTGAATATTTTAAAACTCAGATCTTGTTACAGTTGCTTACCATTCAACATGACTTCACACGACGGACTCTCCTAACTCACTACCATAGCCCTGTCAGGTCCCGAGGGTAAAACATACCAACGCAAGAACAATCTTTTTTGTTTGTTTTCCTATATAAAATCAATAGTTCGATGAGATATGGGGTGTAATTGAAGAACTGAGGAGAGTTAGGCGGTACTTAAATATTGCTGTCATATAAATCCCCCTTAGCTTGCACGGTGGGCTCCTGTGGGGCGAAGATTCTGTTGGTAGAACTTTTAACCCAACGTGTACAGGTTTATGTTTTTGTGTGGTAAAAAATATGACCAACGACGTAACAGTTAATGCTTTTCTCGTTGGGTAGTCATATTACCAACGGCATACACTTTAGCGTAGTTTATGTGTAGTGTAGTCATGAAGGATGTGCCGGCACACCGGAATTATGCGGATTGACGGGTGCAGTACATCAATATTCAGTACCTCGTGCCAGTTGGCTGATGCGGAGAGCGATCGGCTTGAAACGAAACATAGGAGGTGCCGGGTGCGGTGCGGTTTGGTGCAGATGTGGAGCCGCGGATGCGCATCGAAACATAAGGTCGGCTGCAGGTGAGACAAAAATATTTTTTGAGTGCGGTGACGCTGTGCTTACTCCAGTGTGGTTGCAGGTGTAGTGGAGACAAAAACTAATTTGGGTTGCGATTGCGTCTGATGCTTACTTCTAATGGGCGGGCGGTGCCCAATTCCGGTTCAGAACTCAAATTATATATATATTTATTATATATATATATATAAATATATATTAATATGTTAATATAATATATAATATAATCTATATATATAATTATAAATACTAAATATATCTATAAGTATTTATATGTATTTATTTATATTAATATAATATATATTATTATATAATTATATATATTTATTTATATATTATATATATATATATTATATATATATTTATATATATATATATATATATTATATATATTATTATAATAGATATTAACCGGGTGTCTTATATAAAATATATATATAATATTTTATCATATTATAATCAATATAAAATTATATATATTATATATTATAATAATATTATATTATATATAATAATATTTATATATATTAAAACTTCATAATATTTACGGGAATTTCTTTTGAATCTTTTTGACAGTGAAGTTAGAGGACGTTGAATATGACTCTGTTGGAGTGATGAGATTTTGATTCCACTTGTTTAGTAACATAGCGAATGTTTGGAAATGTATGATAAGTGAACAAAAGAGGAAGTTAGTTCAGTTACTCTGAGAAAAATTAGAAATTTGTCAAGAATGATGGACGATGAAGGTGTGAAGAGTACCTCGTCACTTCATAGGTTGCTTGATCCTACAACCCCTTCAAATGAAAATGGGTCGACTGCCTATCACGAAATAAATCTGAAATCTGAAAACTAATCCCATCTGTAACTCACCTGTGTGTCCCGGCTTTCAACTTCAGTTTATCAACTACGACATATTAGCAACACCATCGCTGTGTCTATCTACTTCATCAACGCTACAGTGTTCCCACCTCTACAAGTGCACATATACTCACATCCCATCAACTCCCACCATGTGCTCCCCGGACAAGTGCATTTGTGCACAGTTCTTCATCAACACCACCTTACATTCCTCCTCGAGGCCAAGCGCAATTATGATATCACTTATCTGCAATGCCCCACTTCAAAACATAAGTAGTTATGTTCCAGGTTTGACAGGCAGCCCAAGCCTTTTAGATAATGAAGGATAGACGGTATCCGTCTGAACTCATATATTATTTGATGGTATGTGTTAAGCCGTTACACGCGATTACAAGTTGCTGGAATGTATATAGGGGGGTACCTCCCCCCCCAGAGCGAACGCAAAATATTGCGCAGCCTTGTGCGGTTCTGAGCTGGCGAAGATCTAGCCTAAAATCGAGTTTCGCGTCGAGACTGATAAACGGTCTAATCTCGTCGTAGACGAGATTACGTACCCCTGAGCCCCCCGTAAAGGGGGACGCTGCCCACTAAAAATTAAATTGATCGGATTTGAAATTTGGCATAGTGTTATTTGATGTCGTAATCAGCGTGATGACGTACTCTCGTCGTAGACGAGATACTACCCTGGCGGTCCCCCACCGTAAGGCGGACGCTGGCCCTCTGAAAATCTTAATTGATCGTAGAAGGCTGAAATTTGGACTTGGTATAGAAGAAGGAGAAAGGAGTCTGAATATGTAGAGGTCGAGTTTGACAGCCGCACCGGTTGTGGCTCCGGTGCGCTGCTGTGATTGGTTACAATCTTTGCATAATAATTTACAATTGTATAATAATACCAATTATTGGTTAAAAATAATGTTTATAAGCTGTAGATTCACTTATGGTGTTTGGGTCCTCAGGCGATGTCGGCGGGATTGTGTCCAGCAGGCCCCGGCGCGCGTGTGCGACTCCCGCTGGCGCGCCGCGGCTGATCAGACGGCGAAATGGGCGCGTGCGCGCGCCACGTGCGCCGCAGGCGCAATATTCCTGATGTAGACATAAGTCTTTCTTGAGAGAATATGATCACCGTCATTTCACGTCCATAAATATCATACGTGTTAATTACTTTAGATTTAGCGAAGCGTTGGTTCTAGTTTCTCTAATGTCTTTTAATTGTAATATATCCAATGATTGCAATGAGGACTCCTTCGCATCTTTCGAGGAATAATTTCAGTAAATGTTTCAAGTATAACTTCGATTAGGGTTAACTTTGCAAGCTGATTCTCTAAAGAATGTTTCATTTAAAACACCTTCAAGTTAATTAAAACACGTATACAGAATTGTTTCGAGTGGAAAACAGAACCAGAATACCATGTAACACGCACATTGTTGGAATTCAGATGCTTTTAGTTTTGATATAACACATTGCACATGTAACACATTGTAACATAAGTGCCGCAGGATATTGATTCGATGAGGACATCTGTATTTGTGATTGTATGTGAACGGGGAGTTAATACTTATATAGTTGGCATTCACTCACCACTGATCTGGTGTGTAGGGTCACTTGAGAAGAGATCCAATCCTCATCATACACAGGTCTGGGCTGGAGGGATGGAGGAAATGATCTTGCTGGTACAATCGCCGGAGCGTATAATGAGGAGAGATTTGTTTAAACATTCACTTATATACGAAATAGTTACAGGTTGTCAGTTACTTATGTAAAAAGTTCACTTTCATCGTTATTAAGGGGCAAACACATCAATACACTTTTTTAGTGGTCCTTTCCTATTCTTCTTTATAGTTTTTTTAAAAAATGACCTACACCTTGACCAGTTACTTACGTCGTATTTTTCGTTAAACATCATCTAACAGTTCATCAGAAGCATCGGCTAGGTCATCGTTTTTACAGCTTTCGAGGTCGATACCTCCCACTATATTCTGGAAGGTATCAAACCTGTCTATAGCTGTTTTTTAGCGACGGTAATTTACCTCCTGATTTAAATAAAGGGATAGCACGTCTGGACAACGAAGCAAAAAATCCACTAACCATAACCCTGCTGCTTTTTGAACCCGCTGAGAATCGCTTCTCTTTCCAATTAGTATCTATTTAAAGGAGCTTCCATCTAATTGCCTTTAAGACACTGCTGTCCCAGTCTTGACATGGGTATGGATTACCTTCATGTTCTAATATAATAAATACGATCGACTCAGTTGGGTCCTAGTAACGTAAGTAAGTGAACCGATTAGAAAAGCTTATAACATCTAGTACCTTTAGGCAAAATGAACTCTCTTTATAACGACGCTTTAGTATTCCTACATATTAATGTCGTATAATATCTGTATATTTCTTATTATCTGAAACATCTTAGAAGGCGTGCATACAAATGTAATGAACTCTCGGGTGTCAGTTTGTTTGAGACATTACTCTTCCATCGTATGGTAATACGTATTGATCCTTTAGAGAGTTCTTTGATATCGTTTTTTCAATATTGAGTCTGCATGTGAATAATTACATTTACGAAACCAGGTGCAGAAGAGAAAAAAATAAACCTCTATCTTTCAGGTTACACATAGTTTGAGATTCTAGGAATTGAAGGACTATATATAGAAGAAGCATAAAGAACACTAAATCTTATACACAGCAGACTTGTTTCAAATTTCTTGTTTAAGGTCATGAACACATCAGTAACCGATTTTGTAAAGACCCGACTTATGAAATATTTTACATAGAAAATTTCTTTTTATGGTGGACAAAAAATCAGTATTAGCTTCATTTTAATACATTTTAAACATATTTCAACGCTTCTAAATATTATAAGGCCGAGACTCTTAATATTAATTTCTCAACAGATGCAGGTCAGAATGTCATTTCACTTACTCCGGTCATACATTTCTCGACTCAAAGTAGCGTAGTTAGATTACCACCACCTCACAAACGTGCGGTTGTTAGTATGATACTTTATTAGCAGGTGTAGATCCCAGAGCCGATGAGGGCAGCGCTTGATAGGATAGCTCTATCGGCAGTCCATGATTAAGTTTTCTCAATTTCATAACATCTATTTACGAAGCATAAGACTTCTTTACACTATCGGAGCTTCTTCCGTATATGAACTTACACACAGCTTCTCCATGTCAGTGTGATGGAGGTAGGGTTCCCTCAGAATCTCTTATAAACACTCATTACGTTCTAAATTGAGCATATTCAGAGGTAGACAGAATGCAATATAGTTAATCTCTCTCCTTTTT
>JABUQX010121747.1:12500-16027 GCA_015478945.1 Trachelipus rathkii | reverse complement strand
AATGAGTTTTGCCATGATATTAGTGTATCTAGGAAGGGTATGGATGAGTTAGTAGGTTTTTCTATAGTGTATTGCATAGTGGGGTGTATATTGTTTATTTGTTGTAGAATGTTGTTAGGATCTATGTTATGGGGTAAAGAAACAAAAATATCATCTACATAGCGGTGCCAGTTTGCATTTTGTAAATCCGGAAGAGGGAGGATGTGATAATGTTCTGTTAATTCCATATATATATTGCTAAGTGCAGGGGGAACCCATGCTGAGTTCTTGTTTTTGTAGGTAGAAATTGTCTTGGAATTGAAAAAAACTATGTTCTAGTGATAATTTTATTAGATCTAATATGATGGGGAAGGGGAGTGATAGTTGTATGTTGTTATCAGAAATGTATTTTTCTAGCATAGTTAATGTTGTGTGTACAGGTACGGAAGTGAAGAGGGATGTGACATCAAAACTATAGAAATTGTGTGTGCAAGGATTTAAATGTTGTATTTTTTGTATGAAGTCAGTGGAGTTTTTGATGTGTGTTTTTGCAATGTTATTGATAAGTGGTGTTAATTGTTTAGAGAGCCAAGCTGAAAGTTTATAAGTGGGGCAGTTTGTGTTTGATATAATAGGACGGAGTGGGATATTAGGTTTATGGGTCTTCGGTATACCGTAAAATTGGGCTAGATTGGAAAGTTGTGCTTTTAGGGTGTTGTGTAGGTTGGGGTGTTCTTTGCAAATGGATTTTAGTTTTTTGTTGAAAGAGGATGTGGAGTTGTTTAACGGGTTGTTGTTTAGACGTGTGTAAGTATTGTTGTCAGACAGTAGAGCGTTACATTTGTCATTATAGTCTTGTGTATTTAGAATTACTATGTTTTGTCCTTTGTCTGATCTTGTTATAATTATATCTTTGTTCTTTTTTAGTTTTTTAAGGGCAGAGTAGAATTTTATGGGAAGTGCATTATTTTGTTTTGTAGTATAAATATGTTGTAGAATTATACCTTTAAGAATATCTGTGTTTATATTGATATCTTTGTGTTTTTTTGTCCAGAAATCGAAATCATTTATGAATTGTAGTATGGGGTCTGGTTGTTCAATTGCAAATGAAAGGCCGTAACCTAAGACTATGGACTCGTCAAATGTCAGGTTATATGATGATATATTATTTATAATATTAGGATTGGAAAACTTGCACCAAATACTATTGCGAAATATTGTATCCAGTTTTTTGTTTAGTATTTTCTTTTTGTTATTTATTACTTGATCTTTTTTATTGTGTGCTATTTGAAGGAGATTGGTAAATCCAAGATGTTGGTCCGGGTTTAAGTTATACCATGTGGTCTGAAATCTACGGAAATTTGATGTACACTTTCTGAATGCTGCGTTTATTTTCTGTTTAATATCTTTAAGTTTTCTTCTTAGTATCTCTCTTTCGAGTTAAAGAATGACTAAAAAATTTAATAATACCGAAAACGATGTTGCCGAGACAATTTAAAAGAAATAGAAATAGTAACATACAGCTTTTCACCGAACGAATAAGGTAAGGTTATGATACATTTTTGATATATATTACAATGTTAATGTAAAATTAACATTGATATGTTAGATATATATGTTTAAAAAAAGTATGAATAGCTTAGGTTGTTGTATACCAAATTTTAATGTTAGCAGTTTATTCGCGCGTAAGGTATGTTAGGTTTGTCGTTGTACATTATTTTCTTAGTTCAGGTTATGCTATGTTAGCTTTATTGATGAGAAAACTTTGTTACGTTAGCATATATTCGTTGGTCAGTATGATAATTAGGTAAGGTTATGATAAATTTTTAATATATATATATATATTACATTGTTAATGTAAAATTAACTTTGATATGTTAGAGATATGTTTGAAAAATGTGTGAGTAGGTTACGTTTTGTATACAATGTTAGTTACTTTACTGTTGTTAAGTATGGAATTTTGTTAATGTTAGCAGTTTATTCGTGCATAAGGCATGAACTTTTACATTTTATAATGATATTTTATTCAAAGAACTTATTTTTATATGTTTATACAATATGATACCCAAAACATGACATGAGTCAATAAATCAATAGATCAATTAATCATAGATAGCTGGGAGGGGTGGGAGGGGTGGGAGGGGTGGTGGGGTGGGTGGTTTGATCTACTGATTTACTGCTTTAGGGTCAGTAAACTATTGCACTTTACTATGATATTTTATTCAAGGAACTTATTTTTATGTTATGTTTATCCAAAATGATACTTGAAATATGACTTGAATCAATAGATCAATCATTAGATGGGTGGGAGTGGGGTTAAAGGTGGGAGGGGTGTGTGTGGTGTGGATGTATTGATTTACTGATTTACTGCTTTAGCGTCAGTAAACTATTACACTTTACTATGATATTTTATTCAAAGAACTTATTTTTATGTTATGTTTGGATAAAACTTTGTTATGTTTGCAATTATTCGATGGAAAATATGATAGTTAGGCAAGGTTATAATAAATTTTTGTTAAAAATTACTATGTTAATGTAAAAAAGTTAGTTACGTTAGCATATATTCGTAGGTTGGTATGATAATTAGACAAGTTTATGATAAATTTTTGTTAAATATTACCATGTTAATGAAAAAGTGTAAATAGGTTACGTTTTGTATGCTATGTTAATTGCTTTACTGTTGTTAAGTATGGAACTTTGTTAATGTTAGCTGCTTCTTCGTGCGTAAGGGATGTTAGGTTTGTCGTTGTACATTATATTCTTAGTTCAGGCTATTCTATGCTAGCTTTATTAATGTAAAAATTTCGTTACGTTAGCATATATTCGTTGATCAGTGTTAGTGAACCAGAGGGTATGACCTCTCTTAATATGTTACTTTTCTCGCGAGAAGATGATGGGATACTCTGATCGGGTGTACTGAAAAAACTATACCAACGTGACATCAGATAGATCCCGAAAGCAGGTCAGCTGGAGCAGCTGAATGGGCCGGGGTAAGGTGGTTATCTATAGGTCGGTTTGATTTTACTGATTTATGACTCGTTCGAAGATATATCTCCAGTCATCTGGTGCGTCGATGTCAAGCTCTTGTTTATTGGCGGCAACCTCTTCCTCCTGTTTCTTTATCAATAATAGAGAATAAGAGAGAATAAAGAGTCCTCCTCAAGGTTTCTGTTTTACTCCAACCTTATTTCCTTTTTTCATCAACGATCTTCTTAGCTGCACTTCTAACCCTGTTCACTCTTATGCCGAATGACTCAACTCTCCATTCCTCCACTCATTTTAATTGTGCTCCCTCGTTTATATCTAGGGTTGCCTCTCGTCTACAGCTTCTGATTCAATTCTTGCCAATTTGGTCGGAATTTCTCAGGGGGGTAACGTAATCTTGTGAAGTCAACTCTTTGAAAAATTCAACTTCTTCATATCTCCCTCTCTAAACCACCAACTTTCCTATTCCTTTGACGGCTCTAATGTCTTACCGTACAAACAACATAAACATTCTAGACTAACATAAATAGTGAATTTGTCTTGGAGACCTCACATCACAAACA
>JABUQX010121747.1:0-7500 GCA_015478945.1 Trachelipus rathkii | reverse complement strand
AGCTGATTTATCTTACAGAAAGATGATAAAACTATTAAAACCTAGAAGTTTTTGAGTTAGCAGAGAACTAAATTGAAGCTCGTATACCATAAGTCAGAGTAAAAGTAAAAGCGAGCCAAACATAACTAGAATGAGACACCCCTGATGATTTTAATGCTGTGAAATTATCTCGAGTGCAGTTCAATATAGAATGAAATATAATTTACCTTGATAATTCTACACTTGGAGTTTTTATTCCAGAAAGCATCAAACTTGTTCAGAGTCAACCGTTATTTCATATACGGGTGATTACGAAGATTTAAAGCAAAAGGCTCACCAAATAAGAGATAAATAACTACTGTTACTCGAATAGGTATACAGATGGAGCCATCGTCTAACCTATCGGTACAAGTTCACTAAATTTAGTGAATTAATAGTCACACACGAAATCACAATCACGTTGAAAAAGCACAACATAATAAATAATAAATCTTTAGATCGCAAGGCAATGGTTACTCTACGAATGGTAATCAGAAAAGCAGCAACCACATTGCCATCGAGAGCAAGCTAACAAATGAAAGCAGGATCGGAGGTGGGAGCGGCGACAGACAAGAACTATCGCCGCAGTAGCAGTGAGCCGAGAGAAGTGCCCACATGCTTTAAGTGTCAGAGGAGAGGGCATCTCTCAAGGGATTGTCGAGCCCCTCCTTATTTCAACAATAGTACTAGGGGACAAAACAATTCAGGAAGACAAAAAGAAGAAACAAAGAGCACGGGAGCGTCCGGAGTCTCTGATAACGGCAACGAAGCCCTGAACTACAGGTGAAGAGCCGAAGCTCCTAAATGAGATAGAGAAGGTGAAAGATGACGAAACGTCACACCTACCTGTAACGTATGGGACGGTGAATTTCTATCAGGTCAAAACCCTCCGAGATACTGGATGTAACGTAAGTGGTTGTGCGGGAAAAGTTTGTGCCGAAAAGGTGTTATGTTTGAAACAACATGAAAAATACTTTGTGGAACGGTACGGTGATCGAAAGCTCCCTTGCAAATATCGAGTGGATACCCTTATTACGGTAGGGAGAACACCGCGGCAAGTGTTGCCGGAGTTGTGTTGATTTGGTCAATGCGGGATGTTTAAAGGAGCATTGCGCCTTAAGTCAGCCTAATTCGTTGGGGAGTCGACGTGTGTCGAGGGCCTCGTAAAGTAGAGGTCGTCATCAACAGATAGAAGCTAATGCTGGTCCCATGCTGAGAGCGCTGAAGAAGTTCACAAGAAGAACCTAACCAAACAAATCATAATTTTGGAAGGCAAGTTTGGAGGTGAGTGAGTCTTACAGAGGGAAAACCGACAGTGCCACACATCGTTTGACACATCAGTTATAAAGATGTCACTCCAACCATGGAACCATCACTAAGTGTGATGACTGGGTGCAAATGTTCACCTGAAAATGAGAACGTTACAGGAAAAGATGAAGTTGAAGCCCCTGAAGATCTATTAATAGATGTTGAAGAAAACACAAGAATGACAGATGTTCAGGTGACATCGATGGTAGAGAGCACGAAGTGGTCTATGAAACGATCGGTGCGGATGAGATGATGAGAAATGGTGAGCAGGTGACCATAGGCAGTCACACGCAGAGTCTAGAGAGAAGGATGTCGTAGCTGTGGTTGAAGGGATATAACCCATGGTGATAAAGTTCAAGAACTAATCAACGAGCGGAAGACTTTTTAAAAGTAAACAGAAAGATGCGTGTCTCAAAGAGAGGAAGTTAAAGAGTGTAGTGTAAAGGAAGTTTGCGACGTATGCCGGAAAAGCAGGGGAGGAAGTTGAAAGAGTCATCCTCAGTATATTACTGGACAGTCAGACATCAATTGCGTTCAGCGAATAAAAGTTGGGAAACAAGGAAAGAGCAAGGTTGCTGAACTGTTCAGTGAGGAGGAAGGCATTGTGCAATAATACTTCGATAAAAAGAAGTGAAGATGAGTAGCCGAGACTCCCGGAAAAGTGGTTAACAGTCGGTCAATTTGTTAAACGGGCAAATGCAAGGTTTGAAAACGAGGTAGTTAGAGAAGACATCGGCAGCATGGAAAAAGTTTGGTAATAAAAGAAGTTATGTGCGGAGAGGGTGAGAGAACACACTGCAGGAGGAGTGAAGGGGAATGCAAGAGAAAGGAAAAGAATGTGAAACTCGATTGTAGAATGAGGAGTGTGGATGATGATAAGGAGTCTCACATGAAGAGTCACCGCATGGTGAAACTACTTGTTTGCAAGAAAGATGAGAGGAGTTGGCAGAAAGGGAGAAGAGTGTCCAAAGAGATGACACAGAAACACAAAGAAATGTGTGATAATATGGAAGAAGTTAGAGAGAAAGGAGATAACGAAGAAAGAAGAGGGTGTAGGTCTGGAAGAAAGGGTGTAAGAAGAATACTAGTAGTTGTATGTCAAAGGAAAAATGCCAGCAAACGATGGTCAAACGAAATAAAAGATGAAAGAAACGAAGCTGACTATTTGTGTGAAAATAGATTTTAAATATTTTGTGACCCGGCGCAAACACCGCGACTTACTCTTGGTGACTGTTCTCAAAGGAACATTTAAATGTTTGCCCAATCCCACATAGTGGGGTGAGTTAACGTCGTCATTGATTTTTTTAGCATATAATATGCCGACTAACACATCTGGTCCCATTATCAGTAAGTCTCTACAGAAGCAGAGCACTGAGTAAGATAGGCCAATCGTTTTAATCACGTGGACATATAAGCAATATGTTACCAATTTTGCTCAAAAGGGTGGGCCAAGATGTAATGCAGTAATAATACACGTAATATATAACATTGCTTCATTTTATGTATTGTAAAGTCATACCAAATCGTCATTCCAACCTCTATTATAATTTGGTCCATCATAGGTTGTATGATTGTATAAGCGGGTCGTCGAAAATTTTTGTAAATTATGTTTGTATTCATGAGTGAACGACAGCCAATGAAAACTGGTTTCTCGAGACTTACTTTTGAAAAGCTAAGTTTTGATTGGTACTCACCCTCATTCCTGTGATAATAATAATGATACTATTACCTCAGTTCTTCTTCCGCTATTGGCATCATTATAAAACAAAATATTTGAAAGTGTTAATACGAGTATATTTATGATAATAAACCGTAATAATAATAATAATATAATTTAACTAATAAAGGGAAATATGAATTACATGTGTATGATATATTTAAAATCAATAAGCTGACGAAATATAATAATGAAAGAAATAATCATTAATCTTGTAGTATTCTGCAAATGAATTAAAATAAGCTTTTAATATTATTAAGCTGTTGCCTCCACTTACGAGCAAAAGTTCTATTCGTAAGTGGAAATTAATTAATTTTAGGAATTGTGTGTGAGTGGTCAAGCGTAATTTGATTGCCTTAATACTTATAAAAGAGAAAAACTATTATAATATTGATATCTTTTTGCTTTCATTCGTTGTTAATCAAGTTTTATACTAGATGGAATGTGTGTGACTTGTCTGATCAATTTTTATTATTTTTAGTGTGCATATTCTTGTATAGTGGAGTGCCTTATTTTATATTTTTGTAAAGTAATTGTAGTAATGTTTTTAAATGTTTAAAATGGTGTTTTAATTTTTCAATGTGGAAATTTCGTGGCTTATTTTCCTTGTAAAGCAAGTTAAGATCCTGTGGTTTTAAATTATAATTGTGTTTATTTGTAATTTCGCATTGCTATTTTAAAAGTATCGTCTGTGAATGCGATTTGCAAGTGCATTGTGTCTGCGGTGTTGCTATATATCACTAGCAGGTAAGGGTAATTATCATTGAAGTGTATTTTTCTTAATGTGGTAAAGATTCTTTTGTGTTAACAAATATAAAGTGTTTAACGATTAAAATTTTATTGTTTTATACACGTAAATTGCCAAAGTCACGTTTTATTTATTCAAAATTAAGATTTGTTATATTACTAATTGGCAACTTTTTGCTTTAAGACATCAGCTGTTATTTGATCAGCTGGTTTTGCATTCATTTGTTCACACTGACAAATCATGTCTTGAGTAATTACTAGAAACATTTAATTTACAAAGTAAATTTTTACCTCCTACCTACAAAGGCGAATCTGTCTATAATATTTTTTGTTAGTATATTTTGCTTATTTATATATTTACTTGTATATTCAATAATAGATGAACCTGGTTTCTATATATATATATATATATATAAATATATATATATATATATCATATATATATAGTATATATATATATATATATAATATATAATTAATATATAATATATATATAATATATATATAATGCAAATTTAGTATCTACATCTTGACAAACGATAATTTATGGCAAAGATTTATATAAATATATTAGTAAAGCATCTAATTTTGATTTTGATTTATTTTTTTTTAGAGCATAATATTTAATAATATTTAATAATATTTATATATATATATATATACTATAATATTATATATATATAATCTATATATCCATATATATATATAATATATATATATATATATATATATATATAATATAACTTGGTAGTTAACTATTTTGTTAATACTACTTTGCGGTGGCACTGTAACACGGATACTATACGGACACTCCGGATCACCTGTCCCATCGGAATTTAGAACCCCGTAGGATAGTTTTTTGGAAGTATACTAACCTACCTATAGAACTATACCGCCGATAATAGTACTGACAGGCCCTTCTATATGCTGCGCAGCCTCGCTGTAAACCGAATACCTACGGGACATCGGCATACCACTGTTCATCCGGACCTTATACCAAATCTCTATTTGCTAAGAACCACCCTACATCTTTATTTACTTTTTTTTATTAACAAATTTTCTAAAATTCACTCCAGTGGCTTTTCTTGAGTATTCTCCAAACGTGTTTTAAACTTTTCATTTATTCATTTCAATTAGCTATTGCCTTTCAAAGCTCTTAAAGACCGTGACTTTTCGTGATTGCAAAGATTGATTCACAAAAAGGGTTCATTCTCTGATAAGAAAGTATTGACTGAACTGTTTTCACATAAGACCAAGAGACTGTCAACCGTGTTCCACTCGAAGGGTCTCTCAAAAGATACAGTTTGGTGCAGCTTGTAAGTATGAGTTGCCCTGCAATATTGCACCAGGCGATCAGCTCACTTAACAGGAGGCCTGGATACTGTTACAATACAGGTTTGAGAATCTAATAAAGGTGTTTGTTGATTGGATTGTCAGGGGGGCCCTGGCCAAAGGGCTTTGTTCATCATTCGAAGGTAAGTTAGACAGTTAATTTAATAATCTTTTACCAATTCACCTACAATAATAATCAATTCATAATAATAAAATAACAATATATAATAATAATATAATAAAGTGCAAAATTCCTCATACCTATTCAAAAGCCCTGGAATCCATCGCAAGTTTGGGAAATAATTTCATTCTCGTCAGAAATCTTGAAGGGTCAACTTGTCGGTCACCTCCAAAATAGCTGGGTCTCTCATGACTTCAACAGCTGAAAACCGGTATCACTATTGTTCCCCTTTTTAAACTATATACTATATTATACTATACTTATATATATACTATATATATTATATACATACTATTATATAATATATAATTACCATCTATCTATATACTAATATATATATATATATACTATATATAGCTACTTCACATTTACCTGAGATTTTTTTTAAACTGAGAGATTTTATAAACTAAGTAAGTAATCTTAGTCACTAATCCGTTAATAAAGTAAACATATAAAAAAAATTGTTATCTTACCCCTGGTTTAGCCAGAGGTTTCTATATTTTTTTTTGTGTATCATCTGCCGAACTACTCTCTGACTGCGTGAGGGATACGGTCATAAATTTGGGGAAATGGGCGAAGCCAAGTGTTTTTCACCCCTAAATCTGCCTCTTCCCCCAAATTTCCCTACTATACTACTCTATATATATATAATATATACTATATATATAACCTATATACTAATACCTATATATATTATCATATACTAATTATATAACTTATCTAGTTACCATAGAAAAAAATAAATAACTCACTACTATAACTATTACTTCCTACCCACTTATATATATATATATATACCTATACTATATTACTTTATATATACTAATATATATAACTTCAATATACCTACTATTACCTACCTATACCCCATACCCTTCCCTCATATATCCCACATAATATAATATAATATTAATATACTATACCTACTCTTATATATACTTATATATATATTATCATATCATATATACCTACTACCTACTATATCATAGTATATATAGTACTTTAACATATTATACTCATATATCCTATATATATAATATATAAATATCTATTATACTACTATACCATCACCTATTATACTCATACCTACTATATACTATATATTATCGGTGAACAGGCTTACCCATAAAGCAAAAGGACAAGAGTGACAAGTTTATTCTAGAAGAAAACACTTTACTATATCATATGCTCACGAACATGAAAAGCAATGTTATCTCCCTCTAATTTTCATTCTCTCTTTCTTTTCATTTTATTTCTTTTATCACTAATTACTTCCAGAAACGCATGCTTTGTCGTGGTACTTTTAGATCGTGCAACATTTTTTTAAATGGTTCTTTCGAGTTTAATTTATTTTTTTTTAAACTAATGTGAACATGGTCACCGCACCACGACGGCAGGAGTCGGCCCGTCTCCCGGCTTCCGGAGAACCGAACAGGCGTAGGACTATTTCTCCCCCCTCCCCGCGGCGCCCAGGGTCCTCCGGAACCATCCTCGCCCCCGCTCTTTGGCGCTCATCTTGGTGTCGCGGGGTCTCCCTCCGCCCCCTCCCCTACGCGCGGTCATCCCGGAAAAACGTCCCCTGTTCCCCCCGTCGGCCTCGCAGCCCTACTCTGGCCCGTGTAAAACTACCTGTATATATGAAAGTTCTTTACACGCCACGCTAGGGGCGCTCGAGTCCGGCACGGGGACAGCCAGCGGGGGGCGACGTTTCTCCATACCCGGCGCGGGATCGGACGGAGGAACCCGCCACCACCACACATCCCCAAAGCAGCGGGGTTCCGGAGCCGCCTCCCCCGAAGGGGGACATAGCTCTTCCTTCGTCCCGGACAGGGCGCAGAGACCCCCGACTCCCTGCCCATCGTCGCGCGTATCACCCCTGGGGTCCCATCTACGCTTTAAAACAAAACCCTTTCAAAATATCCAACTCGCCAAACCTTAAAAAAATGTTGCACGATCTAAAAAGAACCACGACAAAGCATTGTATATATATTTACATTAAATATAAAAATTTTAAAAAAAACAATAATTTTTTTAAAATACACTGCTTTTTCATGTTTACATCTATATAGTAATCTTTTCTTCTAAATAAACTTGTCCTCAAAAAGTCCTATAGTTTTTCCTTCTTTAGGTAGCCTCACCTATATACATATATATATATAATACTATATATATATATATATATATATGTATATAATAT
>JABUQX010121746.1:0-42818 GCA_015478945.1 Trachelipus rathkii | reverse complement strand
CAAGAAATTTACATATGCAACAAGCAGTTTGATAAATCTTTAGCACCTAAATATCAAAAATTTCTCACAAAATGCAAAGATTGTTTCAACAGAACACTTGTTTAAAAATCTATTAAGAAATAGAACATTTGGAGAGGACAAAATTAGAATGAGAAGATGAATTAGAAATTAAAATTATGGAAAATATGGAAATTACATTTATAAGAATAACAAGGATACAATAAAGAGTTGCAGTAACTTTTCAGAGTTGACACAGGAATGGAAAACTCTGGTAATTTCACCGGATCTATAATTATAATTAGTACTACAGTCCTAACAGGTTTCTAAAGTGTTTCACTTTTCTTGGTCCGGAACACCAACTAACCTCCCCGGGGTTACGCGTACCCCACTTTACAGCAGAAACCACATAGTCTTAGAAGGTATGTTAAAAACTCAGATATATTTGTGACTGACCAACTAAAAAGTGATTATAACTCCAGTAAGGCATATAAGATCAACTAAAGAGGATTAAACCTTCCCATTTTCTCCTATTAGCTTATAATACCCGCATATTGCTTACTGCTTATGACTATTGCATACAATTTTCCTAATTTGAATAAACAATCAAACATTTGCTTTTGAATTATATTTAATATACATAAACTCAATCAAGTTGAAATTTCATGACTAACTTTTTAATTTAAATTTAAATATATTACATATTTAAACTTTCACATATATCCAAGCTTTACTGGGTGTGAAGAGGTTTTAAGGCTTTAGAATTCAGCCTGTTGTTGTGTTGAAGTGATTTGAGTTAATATTTTGTAAGTACAATGAGGTTCCTCGAAACTGTGAGAAAATTTCATAGAGTTTTTGCATTTGCCAGTTGGTGAGAACAGGGACTTAGTAAAGTACTCCATAGTCCACGTCATTAGCGGTGTTTAATAACATATTGCAGTAGTATATATTACATAATTCGTCATGATTGGCATTATTTAATTTATTTGCAAACACCTTTTATGTTTGTCTTATTTTTCTTGTTTGTGTCTTAACAGGCTATTACCATCTACTCAAAGCAGGGCTGAGGCCCTTTATATCAACGGGAGGGGACAGGAAAGAACTACTTACATTTGGACAAACAGGCCACCTAACCCGAAGAAGCTCTTATTACACAAATCCTCTAGGTGGCGAGCGCAAAGTACTTTGTGGGAGTTTTTAAATAAAGAGATGAGAAACGTATTTACTATTACACGGTTGGAAAACCAGAGGATGGCATATGGAGTTTCCATCTCCTCCTTCACCTAGAAGTGGCTGAAAAGACAGTTGAGGCCATCCACTCACCAACATTCCACGTGTAGTTTCTGGGATTTATTCGAATGCTCAAGGGCCAATGCTATAATCTAATGGGACCGAGAAACATGCCCACCCTGTATTACGCACCGAGCACAATCCCGGGGACACAACCTAATCTGGACTTATTGGAAGAGATGCGATTAAACGAGCGACCCAACTTCCCGCTGAGCATCTAGTGAACTCCGTTGTAGTTATCGCTTTATTAAAAAAGAGAGAAACGGTGGAATCCGAGTCTCTCTGAGAGACATAGGAACATTAACAACGTTGTGACATTGATTTAAGATATGCTTATTTTGTCCCGAATTATATCGTAATCAGCGGATTAGTAATTTTAAACTTATATTGTAACTTAGCTGTTCAACCTTACGTTGGCTTTTTAATGGTGTCTAGTTGCGAGTGAAGCAATCTAAGAGACCTAAAGAGTATTCTCAAGAGAGCCCTTAGTTATGAAACAGCAGAAATGGAGGACATGCTCCGGTGGTCTCGGTCGGCCTTTCGGGGAACGATTCAGGATTTATAGGACTACCTTTCCCTCCCTCCGGGTAGGGTCTCCGGGAACCCCGCTCTTTGGTATTTTGGGTGTCCGCGGGGATTCTTTTTACGCCTCCCCTAACGAATCTACTCACTCACACAGCCTTATCTATGCCGTTTTGCTCAACTATAAACAGTACAACACTTCGTTTGGAAGTGTTCCCCTGTCTCGGGCGTTCGCAGCCCTCTATTGTGTGTTTGTGTTACTTTCATAATTTACATAATTAATTCTATGCTTGCCTCATCCCTAACTCATTATATCCACCGGTTTACGTATAGTATATATCGAAATTTGACTAGTTTTATGTAGTTATAACTCTTTAATACTCATATTATAATATATATCCGTGATTCCTAATAATAATAGTGAAAAGGATAAATTTTATTACTTATATATATTATATATACTCCATTATTATTATCATTATTTAAATAATTTAAGTCATTTATGGGAAATTCTAATTACGTGCATTGTCTCACTGTTATTCTTCTTTAATATATATATTTTTTTGATCATAGAATTGGGAAACAACACGATTTAGGCGGATTTACAGAGCCCCGTTACATTGAACACCTGGATATAGATGTCAGATGTCCGATATAATTTTTACATTAGACAAACATCTATGTGAAATTGTTAGTATTTTAATTTATATATTTCATTTATTTTTCACTTAATTTTCACAGAGCTGGCCCTCCTATCTATTTTTTTTTGAGATAAAATAATTTCAAATATAAAATTTTAAGCAGAATCTAAAAAATGTATTTCCGCGTCTTTGGAACTCAATATTAAATAGTTAAATGTTAAGGAATGCCACTGATTTGTATATTACTATATAATATATTACTAAGAAAAAAAAAGACATAAAACCAAAAAATAATAAATAATAATACTACAAAATTCATATATATAATATACCCATCATACTCTATGATCTCACCTATAATATTTGCTACTTACTCTATTACGGCAATATCCCTCCAGGATTGCGGGCACGAACGCTATTTGGGATACTTATTATATAATAATTTAAGTCATTATTATATTATATATTAAATTATTTGCATATAACGGATAATAAATAAGGTGAGTGATAATTAGAAGGGAATTGTAGCGGGACTATTACGCAACCAGACATCCGCAGCAAAGATGCTGCACTCATCCCGAGACAGTCACTTATGGTCTCTATCCGTTCTATTTGGGCTCAGCGAATATCCGCCAAATCATTGTTCTCTATGACGCATAAAGATTTTTGTGCGGGATAGCGGCATGAAGTTTAACTCTATCTCATGCAACAATTATGAGGAACGTGTAGTGTGCGAGGCTACACTTATAGTGATATTCTACCTATAAGATATATATATTAGTAAGTATTGATATCCTTATCAATATATATCACACCAAATAAATATAGTTAAAGCAGCCAGAAAGAATGTCAAAGAGAATGTTAGTGAGTAAAGTATATATAATTAGATATAAGTATAGAGGGTATACTCGAATAGGGTACCAGTGCCTATAATATATTATGAGTTATTGGATTGGTAATAAAGTGATATAAATAGAGTAAGTTCAGTTATATAATTTATACTAACAGAATGTCATATATATAATAATATATATGAAGATGCAAGCACTGTTGGCTCTACGAATAACTCCTAAAAAACTTAACTATCTTTCTACATCTCCTCGACTCTGTTCCGCAAATCCGCGAGGATTTATCATAGCATCCTTTAGAAAACTGGATAAGAACTATCCGCTATCCTCATCCGCGGATAGTTTAAAAATAACCCCATCCGCACTACACCTTACTGGACCCATATACTCGACCTACACTACAATAACTAATGCGCGACCGTATACTTACGCATAAGAGAGGAAATGTATATAGGATGTCTATAGAGTAAAGTCACATATGGAAATAATTTATAATTAATATAAGTTTATAATTGTGAATCAGTTATAATATAAGCTCTTTACTATTATTATTCACTTATGGCTTCTAACTCTCTATGTATCTAATAATAAGTTTAAGTATAGAGTTTACATAAAATAATACTCTATGGATCATATTCTATTTATCATATAAAAGTTTAGAGAATCTAAGTATATATTTCCATACAGGAGGGTATATTAGTCAGAATAAATAAAGACCCTAAAATGCTAGGGTATATTAAATATATAGGTTCTTCAAAGTACTAGAGTGAGTGCGAAGATAATAAATAAATAGATTCATAATTACTTAAATATATTTATTAATATATATATTATTATATAATGACTAATATATTACTCATATATATATATAGCCAATCTTAGTATATTTATTTAACCTCTCACTCCTATAAGTAGATATTAATTATAGCTAGTATGATAATATTATATCCCTAAATATGACTTCCTTTTTGGTAACTATAGGCCGGTCCCATATAATTTTAACTAAACTCACCTCTCGAAATGTTTAGTATATTATTAAGATAGTTTACTGTTTCCCACCAATGTCCATATGACAATGTATAGAGCGTTTGTGACCTCGCTTCATATAATTGAGTTGCTCCTCCTCTCATGAAATCTTTCCAGGCATCCCTCGATCTTCGTTAGTTCAACTAAAGTGGCAAAGCGCGTGTTCTCATATGTAATGATTTTTATCAATCGTTTAGGTGTGCCTCTCTCATGCCAAGACACTAATGCGTCCGTGGCATGCCTCATTCCCCAGCAAAATAAACTATCCTCATCTTGTGTACTACTTGCCATGGTACTTCCCACTAGGTTCGTGCAGCTTTCCAAAGTGTTGTCTAAAGTTATAGATAAATCTTCGCGTTCGTTTTTTTAGAAGGTTATATCCGGAGTCCTCGCAATTCTACTCCGCCCTGACCAGATCATTTCAGCTGGTTTTCTTACAACATAAATATAGATTCAAATAATAATGATCGCCGAGGTCCTTAAGAGTTTTCGGAATCTCCTCTCCATTGTTTCTACTCCATTAGCTATGTCCCGTCAGCGTACTCCTTCCTTAATTGACAATCTCAATAACGTGCGCTATTCCGCAGATTCTAATTGATTTTAGGTGTTTTACGTGTTGCTAAGAGTTTATTGCCCAAAATTATTTCAACTCCGTAATAAGAATAACACCCAGTGATTGTGTCGTGGGTGTATTGGTTGTTTAATAATATATTGCATCACCTTTACACGGCACCCCTCTCTACTGAGCACTGATTCAGAACGAGTGATACAACTTACATTAGACCATCATCTTCTGTATGTACTCATATTTTCATCATTCTTCTCTCAAGTTCCAACGAGTCTGAGAGGCCCAACCTTGTCTCATCAAATCTGTATACACTCACTTAGATCCAGGAAAATTATCTTACGGCTCTGTTTCAACTCAATATTCTCCATTCCATATCTCCGTAGTGCTCTCCATTCTCATTATCGTTCACTGAGCAATCTCTTCTGCGCAAGCTCCTATCCCTTTTCACCATCTCTCTCTCTTGATCTTGATGCTCTTTCACGAATTACAACCACCAGCGACCTCTTCGATGGGAAGCTATCATTAACGACAAGCCAAAATTGAAATCGACATGAGACGTTAGGTGTGTGATAGTTAAGCAAATGTGTGGTGGTCTAGAGTAATTTCAGTGAGCGAGCAGCTGCACTCGGTCTCGCCCGGCATTAAAGTATATAACTAAAAGGTGATTATTCCACCGAGGTTAGTAACCGTTCTTGCCTACACTATAAGAAATGAATAATTCTCTCAAGAACATTGGTCAGAAGGTATAAGGAACGAGATAAAAAAAAGTAAAGTGATGGCGAGCAGCAATTTCTATACCTTTACTCCTGTTTAGTCACTGTCAAAACCAATTTCTCTCTTCTTTTTCTGTAAACAGTTCTAGCCGGATATTTTTTTTGGGGTTTTTCATTCATATTCCTTATTATCCACTTATTCAGTCTGAGCTCTTCTCGTAGGTATTCCAAGAACATGACGACAGGCGCTCCCTCCATCACTTATCTACCTTAGTTTTTCTCTCTTTGATATTTCTATCAAAAGCTTTCCCTAAATCTATAAATGCGGTATAGTTGCTGTCTTATTCCCCATATTCCAAATTATATGCTCTTTTTTTCCTGCATTAAACTGATATATTTGTTAAGATAAATAATCATGGCAAGAGAGGGGACTGGGTGCCTGTGTATATCCGTGGTAATGCGGTATCCAATCTTTACCTCTGATGCTCTTCAGAGTCTTCTTTCTATTATTCTCCTCGTATAGTTTATAGGTTGTGCTCTTCGCTATCAACAACCAAGGGTGAAATTGGAACCCGATGCGGATTTTCAGGAAAAAGAAATAACGCAAGATCAACGTTTCTTTTGTAATTCTGACATTCCGACCCTATCCCAGATCTCCATATTTTATACGGTGGATTGCCAGGTAATCGTATTTCACTGCTTTTTCTTCGAATCTGACGGTATGTTCTAACTCGACGCGAATGTATGGGGATATACTCCACGGCCAAATCTATGTTGTGATATCTAGGGGTCTTCCATTTGTGGTATATCATGCCCTCCTCCTCTTAATGAAGAATATTTCCTGCGTATGCCTCCTTCATTCAAGGTAACTTTTCACTCTTCAAGAAGAAAATTATTACTGCCATATTTCCTAGCTGGAGGCGCATTCTCTACACTATCCACTCGCAGGGTTCTCTTGTCATGTGTCACATATCTCACTTTCGTCTTGGTTCACCTTGTTGTTTCCTTAATTTCTTAGCCTTTTCCAGATTATTGATTCATCTTGCCCTAGTACTCTGCAATGTCATCCTAATAAGTTTTCCTCTTCTATCGAATGAAAGTCCGATGTTTTGGCTCTGTGTCAAAAAGCTCATATGACTATTCTATTCCTATATTAATTAATCGTTTCAAAATGACTATTATTGATCCATTACCTAACATCATATATTTAATAATAATTATCTCATTAATGGGGTTGGGGAACTTTTGATTTTATAACTACATAGTATTGAGTGAAATCAATGTATATATAATAGGCCCTAAATATATTATATTAAGGATATTATTACTCAAGTATTGATATATAATTTAGAAACATGAAATTAGTTATATATCACTAAGTATTTATATATATATATATAGTATATATAAATAGTACCTCAATCGGAACCCGATGAATAGACTATATATCAATTTATATATGAACCTCCTCGAATACTTGATAAAAAAAGAATAAGGTAAATGAATATATATATATGATAGATGTAATAGTTGATGTATAAATTCAGAAGAGGTTTTCTCTATGAAGGGATTGGCCGGGAGCTGAAGAGACTATTGAAGTGTATTGAGCTTAGGAGCAATCCACTTTGGAACAGATTACAAATAAAATATAAAACTTTTAAAGGAATAGCTATTATTACTTATATTATGAAAATTTCAAAAAATTGCAATCGTAATTTTTAAATCAAAGAAAAATGTAATATTTTGCACAAAATGAAGAGGAGGAGCAACCAAAAACTTTCTACACAAAAAAGGTTTTTCGAAAGACCGCACACAAAGTGATGTGAGTTAGAATTGATCAGGTTAACGAAAAATTAAGTTCATTTGAGAAGCAAAATGAAAAATATCCAACTAAGTGATCTACGTTGCACAATTTTGTTATTAATAATTTTTGAATTTATACAAAGTTATACAAAAGCACAGGTTCCATGTTTCCTGTCAAAATCTGCAGCAATCTTGTGGAGTCTTGAAATGTCTAATATAAGAAGACATGGAGTATTTCGCGAGCTCTAGGAATACAGAGGAACCACATCCATCGAAAGATCTTTGGCTTTCTTCCTTCATTATTCAGGTTCATTTGCAGGCAGCGCGGTATCAGGTAGAATTGAGCCCAACGCCCATAACTTTTTGGATGCTTATGTAGTTAGCTCGCTGGCACCATTTTGGGTGTTTGGCGGTATTTGCACGATTATTACTGAAAAGAAGCTCTAAGAGAACGATTTTCGAGGTTAAATGGTAGAGAAGAGTGCATAGTTTTTTCCACCAGAAAGTGGTGTATAACCTACCTGTTGTTATTAAACTCAAGGACTGCATCAAAACCATCTGGCTCCGGAGTAAAGCAGAGATTTTTCTAAATTGCACCCTAAGGATTCAAGCAGTTATCAGTCTCGGCCAGGAAGGAAGAAATATATGCTGGGTCCTATACTGACAGTGTCGGCGAAAACGCCCAATACAGCGGGGCACTCATTAGGTAACATAATTGATAAATAATGTGAAAACGAGGTGGATAAAATATAAGTTATGCTTATATCCTCATTATTTTCATTATACTTGATTTAACTACTTTTATCTTCTAGATAATACTTTCTTTCTCAAGATACTGGTATACAACCGCTTGTATTCCAAATCTGGACCAATTTATAATATACATATATTAAGTCAGTCGTTTTATTATAAGATAACTAGCCAACTAACACCCCGCTAATAAACTATACTTAATCTATTTAGTTAATAAAATTTCCTAATTATAATAAAACCTATATATTTAAATAATTAACATTAAATTTTATAAAAATAAAATACCCAATTATCATGTCTTACATTCTAACTTTCGGTGACCTTGATTGTGATCTGAGCGCTAGTATATCTATTGACTTTTCATCCATAATAGTAATATGGCTTATTTTTCGTCGTAAAATTCTTCACATATTTGACTCATAATTATACTTGTTTTTACTCTTATAGGTTTCATATAATCTAGCCTATAAATATCTTTTTGAGTAGGAGCAATTTAAAGCAGTTAAGGGATTTGAATTGTAAAGTTAGTGGTATAATTAGCCCATGACACATAGTATATCTACATAATGTAAAATATATATATTATAAATTATAATATTATAATAATTATTAAGTAAATAATAGATAATATATATTATAAATAAAGGTTATAATTATAATATAAATATATATGTTTAATAATTTAGATTAATAATCGCAATTAATTAAATTTAGTAAAACAAATAAAGAGAACTAGATAATATATGGAAGAGTCTAAAATAAACATTAACTGACCTTCTCTGGGATCGAAACTACCTTGACATGATTGCGAAATAGAGATACAATGAAAGTATATAATTATAAGTAAACTATGATAATTTCTATAATAAAAAATTAAACATATATATAGTATAAAATTATATATAATATTAGAGAGATCTATTTAGACAAGATATAAAATTTAAAATTATATAAATATATGAAATAAATAATAATATAAATTATATAAAATATAAATATATTTATTATCAATATAATTAATTATATATTAATATTCTTATATGATATATATATATATATATATATATATATATATATTAATATAATTTAATATATATATATATATTTATATAACTGATTATACAAAATATAATATATTAATATTATATAATGATAATACAATTATATAATTATAAAATTTATATAATAATTATACTAATATATATATATATAATTATCCTTAATATAATTATAAATAATAAATGTAATTATTAATAAATATCCAATAAAAACTATAAAATTAAAGTCATAATAATTTATTAATAATATATAAATATAATTAAATATTAATATATAATATAAATAAATTATAATTAATAATAATATAATATTAGATATAATTTAATTTATAGTATAATAATAAATATAAATTTTTAGTTATTTTATAATTATTCATTATTAATTATACTTAAATTATATATATAATTAATAACTATATATTATTATATATTTTATTAATTACTCTTAGTGTTATTATAATTGTTTTACTGAAGTTAAGTGAGTTAAAATACACTCTATTGTTAAACATCTTATCTCTCTCTCAATCCATCATTAATTTTATCTAATTTGAGACATAATAGACAATATACAAGAGAAATTCTGAGGGACCAAGCTGGTTTACACTCGAATCGAACTATAATTTCTTCCATTGTGTTTCCAATTTAGTGTTAATTCTGTTGTTTTCGCTCCAGTCGTAAATAAAGAAAATAGAGTAAGGTATAAATATTGTTCTATAGGGGTCACATTCATTAGTAGTAGATTCTCGTACTATAATAAAATAATATTAAAAATTAACATAGTAGGTTAGATGAAATGTCGTGTTTTGCTAAATTTCTACAAATGCTACAATCTGTTTTCATTTCCAGGCGGTTCAGTGTTTAAATGATAACGAAGTTTTTTATTATGAAGATTAGCTTTTTTAACACGTTCGTTTGCTATACTTTTTGATGCCCGCTAAGTCTTTTCTTTCGCTATAGTATTAATTTATAATATATAATTATATATTAAATTTATAATTTAATATATATCTTCAATTAAACATTAATTTTTAAATTTTTTTATTAATATTTATTATAAAAATTAATTATTTTAATTTATACAAATTAAACTAATTTTTCTACTTTATATAATATTATTATATAATAAGTTTATACATTAATATATAATATAAATTATACATATCTTAATATAATGTTAATTATAAACTATAAATCATTATTTATTATTCAATAAATTATTTAATTATAAATTATATAATATATATATTAATCTATTAATATTATTTAATTAAATATATTATATTTTATTTTAAATTGTTTTAATTAATTTATTAATCTAAATAATTTACGAAGTGTATTTATGATTATTATTATGATATATTTATTTACTTATAAATTTATAAGCTCAATATATATGTGACATATATAAAAAGTACCAATAAGGTTAATTTTTATATAATAATATATATAAAAAAATAAAAAAAAAAAAAATCTAACTGTGGTCGAAATAATATACTTTAAAATATAGGGTAGTAGTGGAGTTTGTCAAACGATAGATTAATTTGGTGTTATTAATGGGGAAAATTGAACGTAATAAATAATCGTAGTCTTTCCCTTTCTTTCTATATATCCCTGACTCACCTATTCCATTACTATTCTCTCTAATCAAAATATTATATTAATATATATATAGAATAATATAGTAATATTAATATATATACGTTGAATAATTGAACATCTCGTTGAACTCTGATGTTAAATGGTTCATCTCTATTTTCGAATCACTTTTCACACACCTTTCTTAACAGGGGTTTTTTTACTTTATTACCCTATTTTAACACTTTATATATTCACACCACTATACTCAATTTAAGTCAATCGATTAAATTATCTATATTAATAAACTTTATATTAAAACGTTAGCATTAAATTATTATGCAAAGCTTTGAGGAAATCCAAGTGGGGAAGCCTTCCAAAAATAGATTCCTGATTCTATTTCAATATCTAGATATACTATATATATATTATCTTCTATTATAATTACTTATAACCGAATCTCTGGGAAATATTTCAGACGTTATTACTCAATTAGCAGCATCCATGACTACAATGCTCACTCCTATCTGTTCTCTATTATTCTCTTCCCTCAAAATTCATCCACAAAGGTAAAGATTTTCTTACTTATACTATTTTACATAAATGTGTACACATTGTAGAACTGCACTTGCTTTAATTAAGGTACGTGATCTACTCAGATTTTTTGCGTACCTTTCTGAAGTATCTTCTAATTCTTTCGATGGCTTTAAAGGTTACTAATCTTGCTAATATCTTGTGTGTGTGTGTGTGTGTGTGTGTGTGATGTGCTGTTGATTGTGTGTGTATAGTGATGGTGTAAATTGTGTGTGTGTGTGTGTATGTGTGTGTGTGTGTGTGTGTTGTTGTAGGTGTGTGTGATTTACATTTGTGTGTTTGTGAGTATGTGTGAAACTAAGTTCATTCTTCTTTATATTAATTTCAAATATTCGTAAGACCTATCTCATAGAATTTTATCTTAACTATACCCTCTCTAAACTCCCTAAAAACTAATAGAACAACATTTCTTTCGTTTTTTACTCTTCCCTTGAATCATCTAAAATTCTTTATTGGACTTTTACAATGTTATGCACCTCGTGAGAAATGATGAACAGCTTGGTGATCAGAGCTATCCAATTACTCTTAAACCAAAGACTTAATTATCTATGAGAAAATGGTATGAACAGCTGTATGGAAAACAATATGAAACATTTACCAATTATATCAACTTATATGATACTCTCTTGAGAAAAAGTGAATGAACAGCCTGGTATGAAAGATAGTCTAACCTCATAAATTCTCAAACCAACAACTTATTATCTCCTTTGAGAAAAACTATGATATAATATAATGAACAGCTATTAAATGAATTACCATTAACAAATTCTCTACCAAATCTAATTACTCTATTGAGGAACAATGGCAAATTGATTACAGCTATGTTATAAATGAATAACTATATTAGTGCAAATTAACTCAATTCTCTACACCACTAACAAACTATATTATAATCTCTTAGACGATAATATTAATGGAACAGTCTAGTCATGACTTGATAGCATACCATTATTTCTCTAACCGTAACTTACTGATTGAACTATTTATAATCTTGTGAAGAATAAAATTTGAATATGATACAAGATCTTGATGAAGATAGCTACCAATCTCTCTAATCCCCACGCAACACTTATTATCTCTGAGAAAATGATGAACAGCTGATGAACATAGTCAACCATATCCCTCTAACCACAATATTATCATTACCTTGAGAAAAACGAAACGAACAGCCTGATATTGAAAACATCAGCAACAAATTCTCTAACCAACAACCATTATCCTGGAGAACAATATTGAACAGCTTGTATCATTAACATAGCAAACTAACTTTCTCTAACACACAATACTTATTCATTCTCTTGAGTAAAAAAATAATGAACAGGGCTGATGAACATCACACAACAAATTTTACTCTAACCACAACCATTATCTCTTGAGAAAATTATGAACAGCTGATGAACATAGCAACTAATTCTCTAACCACAACTATTATCTCTTGAGAAAATAATGAACAGCTGATGAACATAGCAACAAATTCTCTAACCACAACCATTATCTCTTGAGAAAATTATGAACAGCTGATGAACATAGCAACCAATTCTCTAACCACAACTATTTTCTCTTGAGAAAATGATAAATAGCTGATGAACATAGCAAATAATTTAATATCCACAACTATTATTTCTTAAGAAATGTCTCCTGCAAGACAGTACGCATTTACGTTTAGCCAGAGTTTCAGTGTTGCAATTACTTTTCATTTCTGTTTTTCATTTTGTATAACATCGGTGAAAAGAGTAGAAATATCATTAATATATTATCAGCATTAAATCTAAGTACGTTATATTTAATATTAATTATATAGTATAGTACTGTACACACCTGATCAAGGTGATTTTCCTTTATTCACCAGCCCACCTTACCTCACTCATTATTACGGGGATTAATAATGGGTAATAAATAAATCGTTACTATATACTCATTATATATTCTATATATATATATAATATTAATTATATATTATTACTAATATATAATTATACTCTATTTTATTTAGTTATTATATTATATATATATATGTATACCCCTTAAAAACAAGTCTTTTCTTCAACTTAACATTCCTCCCTATGCATTTTCCATCAATTTAGCTGCACAGTTCAGTTCAGAGAGTTTATTTTTAATTATATTATAATGCTACAGGTAAGCCGTTTAATGTTGAGTATTGACTTAGCCAAGAAAATGTATCGACAATAAGCATATTAACAGACTCGTCAGAACACTTCATCGATCTTAGACAGAATCTTAAAATAAAGTGACTCTAAAACATAAAAAAATAAAATAACTAAAAAAAAGCTATAATATCTAATTAATCCAACTATTCTGTCTTGAAATAATGTCCTAAGATTGTATTAAAGGAATAACAACCACAAATATATATATAAAATATTTCACATATATAAGACTAATTAATATATGTAAATAATCATAAATAAAACTAAATAAAAATAAAATAAATATTGTACATTACTTATTTTAGGAAAACTATATGTATATAGAGATCCTATTAGATGACCTTTTAATATGCTGAGTTACTCGATTAAAATAAGATGAGACTTTTCATATTAAAAATTTTGCTTTTTTTTTTTTTATTTACTAAAAAGACCATGTTTTCTCTGCTCCAACGTCACCAATGGCAGGAGTTTCTGGGGTCTCTCGGCCTTACCGGGAACTACGGTGAAGGTTTAAGGACTTTAATTTATCCCCCCCTCTCTGATGGGCCGTCTCTCCGGAACCACCCGCTCTGTTTGGTATTTGAGGGTGTCGCCGGGGTGTCTCCTCCCCTCCCCTCTGGGCTATGTGAAAACGTCCCCCCCTATGTTCACCGTCTCGGCCCGCTCTAGAAAGAGACACCACCATAAGTATCTCTGGCCGATATAAACAAATTATATTAAGAAGAGAAAAGTGTGGTCTCCTTCATTTCCATTAAAAGTGTCATACTATAATTATTCAATTAATATTTTACTCTATTAATTTTTTATTTAATCCATAATTTTACCTATTTTTTTTTTATACACCTTATATAAACTTAATCTGATGAAATATATTATATCACCAGGATGTGCACAGAAAATGATTCTTTCTTTTTCGCGTACCGCTCCATTGTACGCTCCTTTGAACATATAATTTTTTATTAAATGGTTTAATTTTTATTTACTCTCTCATTTTTTTTTTCTTTCCTCACGCGCTTCCAGGGCAAACTTTTGGACCGGCATCTGTCGCCTAGCTAATGTCGCAATGCATTCGCTTTTTTTATCGTAGTAGGCATTAATAGGTTTAATCAGTGACGAATTAATCATTATTTTACCTCTCCAGTTCTATTAACAGACTCTGACCATCCGCATAATCAAATATATTATCTATTACTCAAGAGATTAATACCTCAATGAACTCATTAATATAGCATTAATTCTTTTGTATTTTAAGCTTAGTACTCTTGTTGTTTTATTGAGAGTATTATATTATTTGAGGTTTTATAAACTACTAAAAAATTAGATAATATAATCACCTATAATATAATATTTTATCTTAGTGATTTTAAATAATAATTATAAAATATATATTATATATGATATATATATATTAGTAAGTATTCAATATTTATATTAATTTATTCCTCAATATAAATAATATAATACTATTATATTACTAAATTACATAATTATTATAAATATATAATTAATATATATATAATATAATAAATATATATATTATGTATTACATATAGATACTTAATATATATATATAACAAATTAATATATAATATATAATAATATTATATACATTATATAATAATATTATAAATATATATATATATATATATATAAATATACTATATAATTATATATATTATATATATTTAAATTAATTATAGTATATACAGCTATATATATATTAAATAGATTAAAATTAAATTAATATATATATCATTAACTATATTATAATTATTAATCTATTATATATATATATATCATATTAATAATATATACTGATATACTATATTATAATTAATATATTATATTATTTATAAAATAACGATCATATTTTAATACTACAAGTATATTTATATATAGTAAATGTATCTATATATTAATGGTTATATATTTTTCCTGAGCTATACAAATATATTTATATATATATATATATATATTATACTATATATATATTATAGTGATTATTATTATTATTAACTACCCGTTATATATATATATACTAATATAAATAATTAGATAATAATTTTAATAATAATACATATTCAATTTGTTTATTGTTAAATAAGTTATATAATAAATATAAGAAAGCGATAAATCACAAATTATTCATATATATATTATAATAATATTATATATTTTAACTATCACTCTTAATTTAAATAAAATATCTTATAATAATTACTAAAATAATATATATTGATCATAATAATAAAATAATACTAGCAAAAATATCTAACCCTTAATTTAAATATGTATATATATATATATATATATAGTATAGTTTATTATTACTTTCACAACCTGTTGGCTCTTAGTATATTATATATTGTAGTGAATAAAGTATAGAGATATAATATTTACCCTATATATCACTCATCACCTTTCCTCTTATCAACGATGCTGCTTCCTACAATTCTACCCTACATTTTCAAACTAAAGTTAGAAGGGTACCTTTGCATCGTTTGACGTTGTTTCTCATAATAATGTGTGCCAGCCACACTCTGTCTCAAAATAACCTACTTCGCATCCTCGGACTCTCGAAATTTCATACCGTATTTTTCTCTGTTCGAGAACTGAAATTTCATAATTTGAGTATTTTCACTATATATATTATTACTTAAAATTAAAAGAAACTAGTAATAACTTACAACAAATCTGTACTTTTTATATTAGAACAGATCACTCAGCTTATCATATTAAAAATTATATCTATTAAAAATTATATTAATATCACATACGGAATTAATGTCTGTTTTCTCTAACTAAACAAACACAAGGTGAAGATGAGTATGATATGAGAGAGAGATAGGTAAATATTGAATAGAGATATAGTGGAGACATAGTATTGATGGAGGAGAGATGGATGAATGAAGATATAATGATAAAGTAAGATAATATATAATAAGAGATATAGAGAATAAGATAATATCTAGATAGATAGAGATAGTAGAGTAGAGAAGAGTATATCATAGATTATATATATAATAGTTATATTTAAATTTATTAGATTGACTATATATATATATATATATTATACTATATAATTATATGATTAATATATATATATAATAAATTATATATATAAATACTTGATATGTTGATTAAATACTTATAAATGAGTGGATATATAAATTAATGGTATCCTTTAATAAAATAAAGTGTAGAGATTAAAAGATTTTAGAGAATAATAATAAATATCTTAATAATCCGAAATATAGATATATAGAATATATATATATGAATTATATATAGATATATATTGTTTACTTTTCTTCTTGTAGCATGAGTCGAAAATTATCTCCTTAGATTTGTAGCTGTTTATACAAAAGGTATCTTCAGCTAGAGCAGTATATCGTCTTGTGATCCTGTTAACAGTTGACAGTCCTTCCTATAACTTTCAGAGGTTGCTGACGAAAAAATGTATCGTACTGTACGAGACAAGTATTACTAAAATTCTTAATAATGGACAGTGCTTTAAAAATAAGTATAAAAGAAGGCAACAGCAGATCGCATAGCATTAAACATGTGCCCCCTAATAGTGAAGAAATGTACTAATAAGAGACGGCATTTTTCACCGTTTGTAGAACGGTGTGCAATTCGTGGCGAGAGTCTTGATGGCATTAAAAGAAGACTGAGCATGATCATCAGAGTGTAGAACAGTAATCTCCCTATAATAACAGAGCGGCAGTATCTATAAAGGGGCTGTTTGAAAAAAGATAATACTAATAGGGAACTAACTCTAAACAAATTCATGTTACATACACAATATTTTAAAGATGTATATATTATTTCATGTTCATTGGCGGAGACCATCTCCCAATGGAATATTCTGACCTACACGTATGGGTTTCACCATTCTTCACCATGGATATTTCTTACAGATACGACTTAATTAACGGAAGGTATTCGAAGATGAGTTTAAGGGATAATCACATCCATTCCTGAGAGTGATTTACTAAATTTATAACTATGAGATAGAAGAAGTAGTCCCGTATGCCTAACGTCCAGTCGTCAAGTAATCTAACTACCTGCGGCGCTTTACTCTCTGCTGACAACATATATAAGATGACGACATCCACCCCCTCCTGCGACACTAGCTGCTTCTCTAGTCGTGATCACCTTTGAAGCTGACTCTCTCGCAACGATCAATCGGTACAGCATCGTGCAATACTCTTATCGATGCTCGCTAACCTAGCCAATACGACCACCTATATTACGAGGTACGCATAGCCGATAAGAGATTAACAACTCAACAGCGTGGTGAGAGGATTTGCTGAAATCTCTGGAAAGTGAAGAGAATGACAACTATTGAGTTAGCGTACATTGAAGAATGGGTAAAGATGGCAGGCAACATTTATACTTAATACATCAGAAGGAATGGGAAGTTTGGAAAACTATATTCAGTGTCATCAGATTATTAGATTATTTGTAAATTTTCCTATGATGGATGTGTTAAGTCCTTTTAAAGTTTAAGTATACTGATATATATCATAGTATATATATATATATTAATTAAAATATGACTATAGTATATTATATATAATATATATAGTTATATATATATAGATATATATATATTATATATTATTTATATATATATATAATTATATAATATATATATATATATAATTTAATAATGAAATATAATTTTCAATAAAATTATTTACATGGAGTGTTAGTACTTATGTTATAAATGTTTTAAAAGGATATCTTGTTTCTTATTTTCCTGATAATCCAATGTTCAATATGCGATATTTTGTACAATGAAGTTATTTTCATTAAAGTTTATACAGAGTGTTTAATCAAATATGTCTTTAATCGCTTAATCAATGGATCATGTCTGAGAAGTAGGGTGTGGGGTGTGTGGTTGACTAGAGTTTGATTTATTGATATTTTTGAGTTATAAACATAAAAAAATAGTAAAACAATTTAGCAAACTAACAAAGATATTAGTTTTTATGTAATCTTCATACAAAGAACATATTTATGTTATGTTATACAAATAATAAAGTTTAAATATGACTTTAATCACTTGATCAATAGATCCCATATGATAGAGAAGGAATGGGACGTGTGGTTGATTAGAGTTTAATCTATTGATTTATTGATATTTTTAATTTAAAAAGAATAAAAATTTAGAAAAACATGAAATATTTTTTATAATTTTATGTCATGTTCATACAAAGAATTTATTTTTGTGTAATGTTATACAAATAATAAAGTTTAAATATGACTTTAATCACTTGATCAATAGATCACAGATGATAGGGAAGGGATGGGGTGTTTGGTTGATTAGAGTTTGATCTATTGATTTATTAATTGATATTTTTTAAAATGAATAAAAATTTAATAAAAACCTGAAATATTTTTAATAATTTGTTATATTCATACACAGAATTTATTTTTATGCAATGTTTATACATGGAACTTATTTTCACATTAAGTATACACAAAATAAATAATCAAATGACTTAAAGCAGTAAAGCAGTAGATCATGGCCGGATGGGAGGGGATTGGGAATGAGGAGTTTTCTGTAATGTTTACTTCTTTGGGGTCATTAAAGTACATATTTTTAATTAAAAAAGGAAAAAAATTCTAGCAAAAATAATAAAGTTTCACTTACAGTTTATACAGAATGTTTAATCAATATGACTTTAATCGCTTAATCAATGGATCATGTCAAAAAAGTAGGGTGTTGGGTGTGTGGTTGATTATAGTTTGATTTATTGATAAAATTGCTAGTTTTACGCTATAAACATTAAAAAAATAATAAAAAATTTAGAAAAATAACGAAAATGTTTCTAATATTTCATGTAATGCTCATACAAAGAATATATTTTTATGCGTTATGTTACACAAATAATAAAGTTTAAATATGACTTTAATCATTTGATCAATAGATCACAGATGGTAGGGAAGGGATGGGGTGTGTGGTTGATTAGAGTTTGATCTGTTGATTAATTGATATTTTAATTAGAAAAAGAAAAAAATTAATAAAAACATGAAATGTTTTTAATTTTATGTTATGTTCATAACCAGTACTGATTTCTATGTAAAGTAATACAAATAAAGTTTATATATGGCTTTAATCACTTGATCAATAGATCACGGATGATATGGAAGGGATGGAGTGTGTGGTTGATTAGAGTTTGATCCATTGATTTATTGATTAATTGATTTTTTTTAAAAAAAAAAGAATAAAAATTTAATAGAAACATGAATTGTTTTTAATAATTTATTTTATGTTCATACAAAGAATTTATTTTTAAGTAATATTTATACATGGAACCTATTTTCACATTAAGTTTACACAAACTAAATAATCAAATATGACATAAAGAAGCAAAGCAGTAGCGCATGGCCGGATGGGAGGGGGTTGGGAATGAGATGTTTTAGGTACTGTTTTACTTCTTTAGGGTCAATAAAGTACTTTATTTTTAATAAAAAAAATTTAAAAAATTTAGTAAAAAAATAAAATTCTTAAAAAGCTATTTAATAATGAAACATATTTTGTAAAAGTAAATATATTTTTAAAATAAATAAACTTAGCATTTAAATAAAACAAAAAAAAACAAAAAACTTTAAACAAAAGAAAATACAATAGTTTAGGTTTGCAAAAGAAAAAAAGACATGAATATTAAATGTGAAAATATAAACGAAACGTTAAACAAAAGATTAAACGAAAATGATGATCTCAGAATATTATAATTAATGCTCAAAGTTTAGAAAACGGATTATATGAAAAGAAATTAAAATGTAAATGTGCCTGTTTGAAATTAAAATAGAGCAGACAAATTAATAAAGTCATAGGTTAAAGGAAAATATATTTACTTATTTAAATATTAAAAGTGTACGATCGTAGCTTAGAATGGGGAATACAATGCATTGCGTAATAGAATAATAAGATCCCGTACAGGAAGAGGGGATGCACAGGTTTCCTTTAGGAACTTGAAAACTTCATAATCAAGTTCTATGGGTTCGTAAACTTATAGAAAGACATCTCATTTGATCCATTAGTAATATATTTATTTCCAGATTTCAATTCTCGCTCCGGCACCGGCTCATTGCACCGCATCATGAACCTTGGCAGTTTCTGACTTTTTCTGTTTCTTTCTTCATCCTTCTCCATCTTTCTCTTCTGTGCATTCCATATGGTTTTGCTGTAACATGCAAAGTAAGTTTTGATTCAGGCACCGCACTGTTCTATTTCAGCTCCAACTCCACCTCCATTCTGTCTCCGCTCCGGAGTAGGGCCGAATCCTTCTCGGACTCCGACTCCTTCCTCTGCTCTGCCCTCTGTATTTAAGTTCTTCCTTTTTCTAAGAAAACCCCACTCGCAGGGGATCTGAAACCTTAAAATTAGGTTCTACGGGTCCGAAAACATAGATGAAGACACCTCACTTGGCCTATTATACGTTTGTAGCCTTATTTCAATTCTGGTTTCGGCGACGGATCCGAGGCATAATAATTATCAGTCTCCTGCTTCTTCTGTTTCTTTCTTCATAAATCATCCATCTTCTTCTCTTATGCATTATATGCTTTTTTTCTTTTTTCTTCTGGGGCAGCTTCTGAGGGTCCTCAAACACCCTAAGGGGTTCTAAAACCCACAAAATCAGGTTCTAAGAGTTCATAAACATATGGAAGGACACCAAACTCGGTATATTATATGCGTATTTCTAGATGCGGTTCCATCACCGGCTCCGGCTGTGGCTCACTGCCCCGGCTTAGGAGCCAACTCAGGCTCCTAGCTCTTCTCTGACCCAATTTATTGGCTGCAGCTGTCCATAGCTTATTTTCCTCTTAGTTACTGACATATTTTAGTTTAGGGTTTCAGCACTCCCCGAGAAGTCATTACAACCAATAGAAGGGGTGCCAAGTTTGAAAGGGATCCGATGATTAGAACCACCTTCAATAGGATGTTAAATATTTATGATAAATTAACTATGATATTTCTTGTGAAAATAGCTGTGAAAATACCTATGGAAATAACTATGAAATTAGTTTTATATACACTGGTTAAAAGCTTTAAATTTTTCTAGTTAAATACTTACACTTATATTTGATATTTTTATTTAAAGAAACTTGTTGTTTTATGTTATGTTTAGATAAAACTTTGTTTATTTTTCTTATGTTATGTTTGGAAAAAAAAACTGTTATGTTTGCAATTATTCGTTGGATTATGATATTTAGGTATGGTTTAGATGAATGTGTTGTTTATTATAATTTTACCTATGTTTTAATATAAAAAATGTTACGTTAGCCGTTTTATCGTTTTTTTGTTTCTTGTCATGTAATTAGAAAGCCTGTGAAATAAATTTTTGTTAAATGATTTTATGTTAATGTAAAAAACCGTTAATATGTTAGAGATATGTTGAAGTAGGAGGATTAGGTTAAGTTTTACGCTATGTGTAGTTAACTTTTTCCTGATGTTAAGTGCGGGGCTTTTGTTCAATGTTAACAGCCGTTTATTTCTATCGTAAGTTTTGTGTTAGGTATTTTGCTCCTTGTACACTTATTTTCTGTTAGCTCGTGGGTTATGCTATGTTTAGCTTTATTGGATATGAAAAACCTTTCATTACGTTTAGCGCTGTATATTTCGGATTGATTAGTATTTGATAATTAGCAATGTTACGGAATAATTTTCTTTGGTAAATATTACCATGTTAATGTAAAATTAACATTTGTTATATGTAGGAGGTTATTGCTGGGAAAGCATGAATGGGCTAACGATTTTGTATTGTTGTAGTTAGTAGCCTTACTGTACTGTTTTTAAGGTGTCTGAAAGCGTTAGTTAACAAAACAAGAATCTCCTGGACCTTAGGTTAATGTTTCGAAAACGAACCAGAACAAGAATCATAGGTATTGCATAATGTTTTCGAAAAGTGGGCGTGGCTTTTTCGCTTTCTTCCTTCCTTTCAAAATATGAGATAGTGATTACAGGAAATACAAAAATACATGATGTAAACAATTGTTCGTAACGTCATAGATGTGAAAATACAATATTATTTATTGATCTTTTCATGTTAAACAAAGTTGTTACATAGCTTGTTGTATAGACTTGAAACCCTTATGGTTCGTTCGGGGTGCCGTATTTCCTTGTTTACGCTTCTGTATGATGGTTTTGAAAAAGAAAGTAATCGCATTTACCCCTTTTAAAGGATTGTGTTATACATTCTATTTTTCTATCTTCATAAGAAATTTATTTGCGTTTGTGGCGGTCACGATGGACATCTCCTCGCATCTCTACGCTTGTTGTTGATTTCTCTTTACGAGGTCTTTCGTAATACCCAATGATGTGTCATTTATATTTTATTTCGTAAACCGGAAATGGAGAAACCGATCCATTGGTGTGTTATTTCCGCATTTCCAATAGGTTCAAATTAATAGGACCCTTGATTCATCTTCTGTTCGAAAAGAATTCATCAAGAGATTATCGGACACCCGTTGCAACTGGGTAACGAAATTGAGTGGTTGTGTACCAATGCTCGAGGAGCGTAGTCTAAATTATCAGACTGGGGAGACAGTTTGAGAATGTTTCTAATAGAATAATATTGCTACTTCTGGTCGTATGGACAAATCATTTTAAAAGCCTTGATGTACGTAACATCTATTGGAGACCAATCAGATGGGGCAACTTTCTGGCGTTCAATAATAGGTTTCACAGTTCGAACACCAGATGAAAAATATTACAGCTTTGAGTCCTGAAAATAAAAAACATGAACCTATAACGTCGCATTCTTAACTATGTTCGATACCACTCGATGCTTAAAACATATAGCTCACTGGTGTAATCTATTGATATTTACACTGAAAATGGTTAGCGTATAATGCGGATATGCAAGGAGTTGTTTACTACTAACTATCATTCATGGACACGTTTACTTCTCTCTGGTGAGAGAATGAATGCAGAAATAATCTGAACCACAAGAATATGCAGAAAAAAATTGGGCTTTAGTTGTTGCGTGCAATGATCATACTATATTTACATCCTATTTCAAAACGGGTGTTTGAAGTCCTCTGGAGGACTAGTATAGAACTCTTGCTCAAGATTGATACAGAATCCTCGGTGTCCACGAATAGATGGAATTAATATGTAGTTTAATTGAGTTGGCCCGATTTTAGTCTGGTTTTATATAATTTATAAATGTTCTTTTCATTGAAACATTTTATATGTTATAAAAAATTTGAAAACTTTTTTTTTACTTCCCCACAACATGTGATCTTTATTGATTAAGATGCTCTTTATTGGTTAAGATGTTATTGAAGGATGTTTATTCGATCGGGCGTCTGAGTGTCTTATTACTGTTATGTTCATAGTGTATCTCTAATCTATTTCAAACTTTTGCTATGGAACGCTCTTATTATAATTAGATCAATTGATCTAATTAACATTGCTATGTTATAAAACATAAAGACATATAAGCAAAAACATAAAAATGTTTTAAATAAATAATTTGTTATTTGGTGACCCTATTACAAGCAAGAATCAAATGTAGTTAGCCTCAATGTTTTCGAAAAAACGAACCAAACAAGAAATCATAAGGTATTTGCAAAAATGTTTCGGAAAACAGTGGTGCGATTTTGAACAATTTCTTCGACTTGTATCATCTGCCTAAGATCTTAGTTGGTGTGAAACAGGTAATTACAAATACTAAGGGTGAAGCCACGTACTTGGAAAACCATGTATAGATAGCCCAACAGTACATAATAACCTCTAGTTGAAACCCATGCATAAACCATACTAAAATGTGAAAGCTAATTGTTATAAACATGAAAAGCTGTGCTTAAAATTTTTAGTGAGAAACCAAAAAACGTTACTTTGTAAAAATTCAGTTCACCCAGAAATAAAAGTTGCTTATAAAAAACAAAAAAAGTTTTTTAAAAAAAAAACTATTAAGAAATAAACACGAAAAGTTTTTCAAAGAAATGACAACTAATAATAGCTAAAAGTTTTTTTTAAAAACAAAAAAGTTTTTAAAGAAAAAAATTAAAAAATCGAAAAGTTTTAATAAAAAAATCCAAAGTTTTTAAAATGTACTTAAATTAAAAACAAGATGTAAACCAGACACATCCCTTACGTCATACTTATTTTTAATATGAATATTTTACCTCATCTGCCCTCGCATGCCTGTTTCGTACTGTGTATGCATAGTTAGGTTACTTTTACTGTTTTTTTTGTTTCAAACTTGTTAATGTTAAGCAGTTTATTCTTGCTTGTTTAGGGTATGTTGCCTACCTCACACACCATAAGAAAAAAAGTCACTAAGTTGTATCTTTATTTCTTGATAATCTTTTGTATGTGAAAACTTTTGGTCATTACAGCTTGGATAGAAATTGGTTGAATAAGATGTAATTAGGTTTGGTTATTCAAGTATATAATGGTTATAATTCACATGGGACTAAATAGATAGACACCAGATAAAATGATCGTTAATTATGTTTGAAAAAAAAAATGTGATAGGGGTTACGTTCCGTGTGCATTGTTAGTTAATTTACTGTTGTTAAGTATGAACTTTGTTAATGTTAGCGAATTAATTATGATATAAGGTATGTGTAGGTTTGTGTCTTGTATCTTATTATAATTTTTCTTAGCGTTTAGGGGATATAATATGTTAGCTCTTAAGCAATTATATGATGATTTTTGTTACGTTAGCAAATATTTATTGATCAATATGGGTATTGTGGAATCTTCGTTTATGATAATTTTGTAAATTAAACAATATTACTGTAAAATAACACTGATATGTTAGAGATATGTTTTTAAAAAGTATTATCGTTGATAATAAGTTACGTATTTGTATGCAATATGTTGAGTTACGTTTCCTATGTGTTAAAGTATGCGTACTTTTGTTTAATATGTCGACTGTTTTATTCATGTCTAAGGTATGTTAGGTGGCTCGTTTGTACGTCATATTTTTCTTACATCAGCTTATGTTATGTTAGCTTTATAGATGTGAAATCTTTTGTTGCGTTAGCATTAGCGTATTTTCGTGGGTCAGTATGATAATTAAAATATATCCTTTATGATAGAATAAATTGTTAGAAGTTGGTTGATCTCACTTGAAAATGAATAGAATGATATATATTGAGTGGACTATGTTGCGAAAAAGTAGGGAGTATGTTGTTACGGAATTCTGCACAGAGTGTGAGTAATAGCTCATGCAGTGATGAAGAGTTCTTTTCTAGTTTTTAAGTATGGAACTTTTAGTGTCGTTAGAGTGTAAAAGAATTGAATTGAGGCGTGGGTATAAGAGTATCCGTGAGAAAGAGTTAAGGTGCATATGGAGAGAGTGATAAGTAGATCCCAGTGGAGGATATGCCTGTCAAGTGTAGGGAGTACGTGTAAGTAATGCTGAACGAAAGGCTGAGATGAATATAAGATATAATTATCTGAGTTTAAGTGGAATAGCTGAGCGATGATGTATGGGTAGCTGAAAATAGTTGTTGATAAAGTGGGCTGGAAAAACTTGTGTACACTTGAATTCGTGAGTCAGATAATAAAGGACTAAGTTATGTCAGTGCGCCGTAGGGGTCAGGTCTAAAGTATGAGGGATGTGACCGGATAAAATGTTATACATTAAGGAGGTTGAAGTTAGACAGTCGATTGGAGTATAGATTAGAAATAGAGCGAAATACACAAGGACTATGACGTATAATTAAAGAGGCGGATAGGGCTGAAAAGAAGATGATATGGTTAGAAAAAAGTTGGATGTGAAGGTAATCCTATATAGAGTAAGATTGGGTGGGTGATATAGGGAGGAGCAAAGAGAAATGAAATTGACCAATTGCGAATCGATTGAGTAGCTAATTGACAACGTGCTAACTAAAAGTGAAACAGGAAAGAGTAGGCGGAGGTACAAACAGGACATGTACCACGATAACCGGGAAGAATTGCTCGTAAGCGGTGGGTCATAGTGGGAAAGAGTAGAGTGAAAAACTCACTTGACGGATAGGACAGAACCAGAGTGAAAACAAAAGTCGTAAGACATGATTAAACTGCCAGGAAAAGAGTATTGCCTGGAAGGAAAGAAAATATTAGAGCAGAGGTACTCATACGAACGAAAGACAGAAAAACGACAAATACACGAGGAGTGATAACAGTCCGTTTCTTACTTATTAGCATGATGTATTATTCTACTTGGAACCCAAGCAACTGAAAAACTCCACTGAGTCATCGTTCACACACTAGGAAACGTGCTATTTAACATGTTTACGCTTCTTCTCTGATTGAGGCATAATCGAAGAGGACACGCAAGCGCACTCTCATTACCGGTCCCTTTGAGAAGCAGGTCTCAGGTGTTGACACTCGACGAAACGCCTCACCACTATAACGAAAATGCCTAACTGCCTCTACTGCCAATCTGTCACAGCCTTGTATAAGTAAGGACCAACACGTCCTTCCTATCCGCGAAATGATGTCTAGAGAAATATATAATATGAGATTTTCATTCAGCATATACTCTAAAAAGCTCTATATAGAAAATATCTTATTACAATTTTATACAAGAGAATAATTTCACCAACAACTTTGGAATAACTACAACTTTTTTAATAATATGGATATTATACCAGTAATTAAGTATTTTATTATTTTTCTAGTCAATAACTAATAGGATGAAGCGTAATATGATTTACCTAATATAATATGACATTCGTGCAATGTATGCCCGTTTTAAACCACAACTTCACATCAATACTAATTTAAAGAATTCAAATCTAAGACTAGAGTATTAATGTTATAAGTAAGTTAGACAGTTGGAAAGGGCCTAATATGGTAATCATCTTAATGGAAACGCAACCTGCGGTGATGATAAATATATCTATCAGAAAAGATATAAAATAGGTGACAAGTATATAAATATAGCAATGATAGTAATATACAACAAAAGAAATTATTACTTTTAATTAGAATATGGAACGTGTTACCATTGAACCAAGCATTCTGCATAATGTGTGAGTTGTTAACAAATGTGTAATACAATTCGGATGGTAACTCGCAAACTCTATTAGGCATACACACTGCAACCAAATCTAGAGAATAGTAGGCTGACTGTACGGTACTGGATAACAATATAATTTACATGTTCCCAACCCTCGAATTACTTATTAATTATATTAATGGTATATAATTTTCACATGTAGATCTAATTCATAGTAATATATCATTAATAAAATCTGGCTTAAAATTTTCAAAATATCTTTAGGGAAAAATACCGTACTCATCTTATTATACGTTTGTTGATATACTTGAGGATTTAATTCATATATCACACGGGGTAATCTACGATAACTTGAAAGAAACATCTTAGTTATTAATACTGTATATATAATTAAATTTGCAGCCATCAAACCTCAAAGATAGTAAGTATGTACTTATATATATTAACAACATAAATCAGCAATGATTACCGTAGTAAACCTTTCTTCTGATACACCATCGTCAAAGCTGCAAATTGGAGACCGGACTGTCTGTGTGGCGGTCCATGACCACGATAACATGCCTGAAACAACAATGCAACTCATGAGTGACTCATACCCAGCCACAAATAGATATCACTATGAGTTGCACTATAAATAATACAGCCACTTACGCATATCCACACACGCCTATGTCACTACTTACATCGCGCACTTATAATGCAGAAAGCGGCCGTGGTGTGAAACTCTTGAAACAAAATGAAAGAAACGGTGGGGTGAAAGAATGAGATGGAAAGTGCTTAGTAAGTGTAGAAAAGCGTGTTGTGATCTGTCAATATGGAATGGAGAACAGAGAATCTCGTGATGATAACGCTATATATGGGATTAGGTGCAATCTCGGTGAAATGATTGAAATAGTGTAGAGAACTATTAAGAATAAAGAAATCGTGTATGGTTGATGTTAGTACTTGTAATAATCTTTAAAGGAATAAGTGAGATATATGTACATAGACTAATCGGGGTTCGACTTATAGCACTCTAAATACGAGATGTAATGGAAGAGGAGGGTAAATCGTGGTGAAATTACTAGAAAAAGAATGATGGAATGAACGTTGTTTTACTAGTTGAGCCTGACCAGCTATGCATGCTTAATCCTCATATACTATGATATAGATCGGCTATCACCAAGTGGATATGAGGACATAGGTTGGTCATCACATCTCCACTTCACGAGCAGGGATCCTAATCAAGGGAGGCAGGTGTGCTCATAGAATAGACTCTCACTCTATGTCGTAGTTAACATTTAAACGAAGGGTAGGTGTAAAACTTTATGCTAATATACTGCTCACAGAGACGACAGACTCGCGCCAGGATCCTATTGAAATAGAGAGTACAGAGATAAGAATCTAATACACTACAATCATGGGAATATACAAGATAAGATCTTGGAAGCGAATCCACAGGGAATGAGACTATGGGCGGAAAAAAGAAGGGCACCGGGCACACTACCAGGATACCAATGTCAACACAAAACCGTGCGCCAGGAACAGCAATTCCTATGTCGCTGAGAGCGCCGTGAAAGGTAGGGTGTATGATTTACTGAATTGTATCGGTGTTTTTACGTTGTATATACTAAAAATATTGAAATTTATTTTACTTGTAAGGTCCCCGATTCTCCTCCGCATGACACATAAAAAGAATACATTCTTTTAGTAAAAAACAAAAAGGTTTTTAAAGAAATAAAATTTAAATTAAAAGGTTTTTAAATTTTAAAAAAATTAACGTAAACTTTTTAAGGTCTCTTTAATAAAAGGTTTTAAAGAGAAGTTTTATAAAAAAAAATTACTAATTTTTTTTAATTACATTATGTTTGAAAGAAATGAAATTTTTAAAAATTTGAAAATAAATCAAATTAAATAAACAAATTCAGTGCAATAAATGATTATTAAATAAATATTTACTACACATCAGTTTCGCCGCCTGTCGTTCGTATGCGATGTTAGTACTTTTACTGTTGATTAAGTATGGACGCTGTTATTGTAGACATGTTAATTCGAAGGACGTAAAGATATTTTTGTTTAATAAGTGTTCATTATTTTTTTTTCGTTCAGTTGATTTTAAATTTGCCTTATTGATGTGAAAACTGTGTTACGTTGAGCATAGTGGATTCAGTTAGGCCTATAAGGAGAGATGGAAAGCACCACCTCGCGCCACACTGGTATTCTGAATGCATGTTTCCATAGATGTGGTAGAGTGTTGATCTGCCATGCAGAATTAAATATTTGTGTTAAATGTTCAATAATAGCTCTAATTGTTGTAAGACACTCATACGACGCGAAGTAATGCTTCTGCCCTATGAAACAAAGAACGTGTGAAAGATTTAAAGCTCTAGCAAGCTCTTCTAACAAAATTTTGGTGCTCACACACACATGGACTTATGTAATGTTAACCTCATTATACTTATGTTTGAATTATAGACACTGTAACTTATAATGATATTAAAAATTTAATTTTCTTTCACTCCAGTGTTTCATAAACAGATGATTCAGAACCTCCAGCTTTTATGAAGTCACCCTAGCAAACGTTGTGATGTATGTTCCAAACATTGTTTTTGTTACAGGTCAAGGATGTTCTTATATGTTCAACAGGAGAGACGTTGAGAAACGTCGAAAATGAGATAGTTAAATAGTTAAAAGTGTTTTTTGAGAAGGAGAGTTGTAAAGTGGTATGAGATGAAATTTCACAAGCGTAGACGACCACATTCGGAAATTCTATCCAATCAGCGAGAATAGAATTCGGAAAGAAAGACACGAGGCAATCTAGTAAGTAAAAGAGGAGCAGAAATTATATTGAGTTGAAGATATGAAGGGGAAGGCATGCTGGCATAGGTGGAAGAGAGTCTCTGAGTTAATACGCAAGAAGACATACTGAAAAGAGGAATAAAGGATAGAGAAGACAAAACCCGTGGAGGAACACCACTATGACATTAAAATGTAAGAAGATGCGCCCAAGCAACAACAGCCGTAATGGTGTGATGCTATCTCTGATTGTGAATATAGTTAAAATGAGCATGTAGTGAGCTAAAAACTATGTGAATGCATACACGAGTGTTGAGCGAGAGGGAGGAAACCCAAAGATGAGGGAGCAGAGTCTTCAACTGGAATCGCCGTGCCGAGGCTCGCGGATGTCAAGAATAAGGTTACACAAGGTCCAAGCGCCACCATCTGTAGCGCTCGATAGCCATACTCTCTCTCTCGTTCGAAATGTTCTTCCCATCGATAAGAGTCTCGTGAAAAAATGAAAATAATCTAGATAGAAAGGTATTAATCAGCCAGATGTTGATCTCGCACGGAAGAGACAAAACAGTCTGTGTATATTAGTATACCGTGTGTTCCTCTCTCCATTCTCTCGGATCACAGAGTGTGCTCAGTATGATGATCTAAGAAAAGGTGAGTGTGTGAGCAATTTGACTCTCAAGAGCTATAAAGTATATAGAAGAAACTTATTGTGTGAGTAGTCAAATGGGCGAGTAGGATGAAGAGCGATTCAGATAGCTCGATGCTTAATACCTGTCAGAATAGTGTTCAGGCGAGAATTCTGCTCAACATGAGGGGTGAAAGAGTTCTCAGCATAGGTATGATAACGTCATTGTGTAGACTAATGTAGTGGATGACACTTGAGTATGGAGCATGGGTGATTTATGTGGTGGAAAATACCTTATTTCGCGGTTATCAACCCGCTGTCTCCTAAGACTATCATAAAATTCAAAAGCCCTTATGATCAGCCGATCAATGGTAATCTTCAGAAAGTATGACATATAATAAGGCAAGCAACCGAGACTGGAGAAGGGTTGTATAATTTGGTTAAATATATAGGAAGAGAGTATATCACATAATGAGTATTCAGCCAAGGTGTTTGAAAAGTATATAAGATGCGCAAAAATAGTGCTAGTCAGGAAGGATTGGACTTTTTCAGTTGGAAATAAGCAAGCCAACATCATCAAAATCGGAATAAGAGAGGAAGGCAGATTACAGAAGTGTAAGATGGTTTAAGAAGAGGCCAAAAGGTTGTCAGTATTAGAACGCTCAAGGGAGGTTAGCACACTTTCGTTTGAGAACACCCAGCTTTTGGCTGCATCGAAGAATATCCCTGCCAAACGATTTTCTAGTCTGAATGTGACAAAATAAGAGCGAGAGTGATAGGAGAACAGAATGTTTCCACCCCCGAGAGCAACTGTCTCTAGCCTGGAATTGCAGAGAACCAAGGCACGAATCCGAACATGGATATGGAGGAGAGAAAAAGTTTTCAGGAAGAAGAATGAACCTGCTCATCCCATCAACAATATCACAGCTCCCTCCTTATCTTTTTAAATCTTAGACATCCATCCATTTATTCCTTACAAAAGTAGGCCAAAATGCATCATCTGCAAAACTTAATCCTAGATTTAAGTCCCTGTCTAAATATTTTACAACATATACAGGAACAGCACAGACCTTAAAGGAAATCAATTTCCACCACAATTTCCAAACATTATAAGGACTTTTTCATTTCAAAAATCCTACGTATATTATCATTATTATTATATTATATATTATTATTATTATTATACAAACTTATTATATTATATATTATATTTATTATTATATATCATTCATTATTATATTATATTATATTATTATATATTATTTATATATTATTATTATTATTGGTAACCTACTATGTACACCCGCTTATTATATCGGAGAAGACACTACCCGTATTATCCTGTATTATATATTGGATATTGATGTTATAATAAGAATTATTATATATCTTAATTAGTAGTGGATTAGTGAATTATTATATTATATTATATTATATTATTATTATTATTATTATTAATTATATATTAGTTATTATATTTTATACTATATTATTATATATTGTTATTATCATTATTAGAAGATATAGGTGAATTTCTACTTGTTTGAGGATTTAGAATAACTGTGTTGAATTACGCCTCGCCCCAATACCGGCCTTATATATAAATATATTACTGAAGAATACTAAGTAGATATTATCTATATATTATAATATATAATAGTATATAATATAATATATTAATATATAATAATAAATATATATTATATATATATTCATGTATATTATTACTAATATAGAGAAGAGAGGATGAAGAGAAATTTCCAAAAATTAGCTTCTATAATTAATCGTCAACATTCGATCGGGCATCCATCGGACATCCGCACCGCATCTCACCAAAATCTTATTAATGCATCGTCACGGTATGCTGTCATAAAAAAACATTCACAATTAATTTCAATCATCCGCTCATCACAATATATTACATAATATAAAATAAAATATATAGTAAAAAATAAAGCTAATTACGAGAACAATTGCATGTTATATTACAATATAAAAACAATATTATGTTTTAATATATATAAACAATACATATAAATAAATATAATTTTAAAATAAAAAATAATAATCAAAAATATAACTAATATAATAATAGTATAATGTTATAATTATATGTTATATACCATAATAAATATGATTATATGTATAATATAATCTAAATAGTATATCATATCATAATAAGTATAATTACTGATATAATATTATACTACAAGTATATATATATATCAATAGTTATATAATATAACACATATATATTATATATTTATAAATAAAGTGATAAGTATTATATATATATAGTCAGTAAACGCGATGGAAATTGAATCTTCTGTATACTTGTATGCAGAATTAAAATCCGATTGCGCGCGAGGCGTGCGAAAGCAAAATTTTCTTTGGCGTGCTTTATTAGCGATAGAGAGTTGATAAGTTTACTCTGTTGTCTGAAGTATACGGATTCAAAAGAAGTATGATGAGCAATTCCGATTCGTTCCTTCAATAAAGTGGAAAATAAACTCAGCATAGTTTCCTTTCTGAATGTACCTTTTGAATCTACATTTCATTACAGGTATACATTTCTTCTAATTCTGACTAAGTTTTTAATTAAATAATTTTTTACAACCACTGTTATCCCACTCGTTTAATACATGCAATTTCCTTAAACAGAGGATAGTAAATTAATCATGTATATAATAGCTATCAACAGTTTCCAACTCGCAATAAATTAAAGTTTGCAATTTAATAATATTTATTTTTCAATTTACTATACAACCACATCTTCAAACAAAGTTCTGTTGAAACTAAATAAAAGGAACATTAATGCATATTAACTATATAGTACTCAAAAATCATTTATATGCTCAGCCCATCCTATCAGCCCATCTGACAAAGTGTTCTTACTTTTTTATTATTTACCTAATACCTACTTTGATCTCCAGTTGTTTAATCATGGTCTTGAACGAAGAGCTTGTTCTAGTTATTAGAGTTGAGAGAAGAAAGAAAAGAAAACTGAATAATGACCCATGTAAGAAATATCTATTTAATATAAAACGTTTCCATTTCCTCTGTTCTCATCTAATCTCTTATTTGCGAATCCAAAGTTATTCGTAGCTCTTCGTTGTACTCCTTTCAAGTATTTTAAGGTACTTTCTTAGGTTTAGGGTTCAAACTTCGGCACAATATACAAATAACGATTTATTATAACTAATATAGAGCTTGATCATTACTTCCTTACTCCTGTAAGCAACATAATAGTTTACAATTTCCAAAATTTGTAAACTATTTCTAAATTCAGAACAATTCTCTGACAATTTCAATTGCTAGTAATAACCACACACATATATTTTTCTTTCTCAGCAGACTTTAGTCGTTTTCTCTTTATCATAATTAAATCATATATATATATATATATATATATATAATATATATATTTAATATATATATATATAATATATATATATATATAATATATATATAACTATATATATAAATATAGTAATATTATATATACATATATATATACTAATATATATATATAGATCTATATCTATATATAGAACTATATATATATATACTTATATATATATACTATATATATCAATTTAAAATACACACACATAATATATAAAACACAATATAAAAACATAAATATATATATTATCATATATATATATATATATATATATATATGTGTAAGTGTGTGTATGTGTGACTATGGCTGTGAGGTGCAAACTATAAAAGAAATTAACAGAAACCAAAAAAAAAAGCAAAAAAACAAAAAACAAAGATGTTATCGTTTATTTTTACAAAGATCTGATGTGTGCTTCTTTATTCTATTTATTATATTCTCTTCTCTCTAAAACGTACTCAATCTAAATTGAATAACCTATACGCTATTCTTTGTGCATTCCACGTGTAAATCTTCACACAGTCACAAAATATCAACATTTTTTTATTTTTGAGGGAATTTATACGTTGTTGTCGGCCTATTGATGACTTTGATTTATGGTTGTTTCTTTATATTATATAATAACATAATATCACAATATATAATTTTATATATATATATTATATAATATATATATATATAATATATAATAAATATATATATAGATATATAATATATATAAAATATATATAAATATAATAATGATATATATATATATATAATATATATATATATATATATATTATATATACTATTGTATTTCTTAGATCCACTTTTAAGGATGAGAAAGGATTTAGGAGCTTTCATCTTTTAATTGAATATCTTTGCTCGAATTTTTCGTTCTCTAAAGAAAACAAAAAATTACAAGAAGATTTTTCCCTGCTATTAAAGAATTAGAAAAAGCACCGGGAAAGTCACAAGAAGATTTTTTAAGAGCTAATCTCTTAATCCAAACTTCAACCTGTTGAGGTTGTTTACATAATATATATACAATATATATATATATATATATACACTATATATATAAATAGATATATAATAATATATATATATATATATATAGATATAATTATATATTATATAATTATAGTTATATATATATATCAGGCTTGGGTCAAGTACAATACTTGTACTTGACTTAGAACATTTTTTTCGGAAGTACTCTTACTTGTACTGTACTTTTCTAAAACCCAATGTAGTTTAATTAACTTGAATGGAATCGTGAGAGGAAAACTTTGAAACGTAACTACCCGATACTTTTGGCATCTTGACTTGCCAATATTTCTTATTTTCTTTTTATATTAATTATTTCTTGGTTATTCTAAATAAATTTCCATTAGATTAAAAGTATATCCATTATATATATTATATATATAAAGATATACTAATATATATAGAATAATATATAAATATATATATATAAGATATAATATAATATAATATATATATATATATAATTATATATATATATATATATTATATATATAAGATATATTTATATAATATATATATATAGTATATATATATATAATATAATATAATCTAATATATATTAATAATATATATATATAACTATATATATTATATAATTAGTATATATATATATATATATATAAGTATATATTATATATATATATATATTATAAATGTAGAGTATATATATATACTATATCATATATAGCTATATATAATCATATATAATATATATAATATATAATATAAATATATATATATAATATATATATATATATATATGATAGTATTATAGATATATATATTATATAATATATTATATATATATATATAAATAATTAATTACTATAATACTAATACTATATATATATATATATCCATATATATATATAATAGTATATATATAATATATATTATATTATATATTATATATATATAATATATAGTATAATAGCGAGTATAAACCAAAACGATTTTGAACATTTTAAATTATTTAATAGCCGACTAGTTTGGTAAGAATCCTTCTTCCCATTTCAAGACTTACAATTAAATAACAATTTTAAACAAAATATTATATAAATTAAGTTAAAAGTTAAAATAATTGAAGTGAAATAAATTACTAAATAGATAAATTAATGGATTACAATATTAATGTGTTAAGTATTTGATGATTTAAACAAAATCTCACTCCAGTATTATAAAACTGTAAAATTAGATTTCATTTAAGGTCGTTTTGGGAAAGAGATTTTTTTGGGCCCAATATACAAAATCTAGCAACTGATGATCTGTTGCCTCAGTTGGGCTAATATCCAAAATGCGTTTCCTTATATATGTCGTTTCTAAATGTTCTAAATTTCTAGAGTTCTAATGAAAATACCTTATGGAAGTCTTTCGATTTTCGTTCCATGTAGATGGCATCGCAGTCACCGCACTTGTAATGGCATATTATTACAGATGAGCATAGAGGTAAAGGAGTTTATCTTAAATTTAAAATATTTCCACAATTAAAGTGTTTCACCTGGAGACAGATAAATCAACGTATAGGCACTGTGATCAACGATAACTCCTCTACCACCCATGTCAATAGTACGTCGAATTTGATAACTGATTTCTCCAGAAAGGAGCCTCATAGCAAGAGACTATCCTTAGAGCTGTTAGTTTAAGCCTGAGATTTGCGTCTTGAAATTGCCTGAAAGGTAATTCGAAAAGTTGACAATTATAACCATCTATCTGGTAAAACCTCATTCTTCAGAATAATGTTTCAGGAAATCAAGTTCTTGTGTAAAATTAACACTAAGATGACGCAAATTTTGTATCCCCGGTCAAAAATAGTTTTAAGGTAACGTTGATATTAAAAAGATAAGAACGAAGAATAATAATATTTTTTCAATCCAATAAAATAGTATATAGGCGGCAGGAATATATGATTGATGATTTGGAAGTTGTTGTAACAAAGCGTTGTAGGATGTATAGTCCGAGGATATAGATAGCCATAAGAACCTCTCCACACATAAAATAGTGATACAAGTAACTGTAGGTATAAAGAGGGGAATTAGTTTATTTGTTGTAGGAAGATAATATCTCGTATTTTGGTCTAAAGAACGATTGGCCGTAGGACTGAAGGACTGATTGGTGAAAACAACGTGCCTTATAATGTAAGATGCTGATTCGAACACTTACGTTGAAACAAATATTGGGAAAGAGGAGGAAAGAAATAATTGTATTTAGGTTTTCATGATTTGCAACACGCGCGTACGATGAGGATTAATAGGGCAAGTCTCATATGCAGCGGTGTTAAATCATATATTATGTTAGTGGTAAGCTTCTGAATGGAATCAAAAGTATGTATGACGATAGTGGAAGGTGTTTAAGAATAAATGAGTAGAAAATATTGTTATAAATATAATTAGAAGATATTTAAGCCAGGGTGTTCATTTGAAGCTTGGTTATTCAGTTGTATATGATGGGTTAGGAAAGAAATAGAGTGGGTGGCAAGGATTGATGTAGTAAAACTGATGGATAATGAAGAGAGTGGAGGGTGCCCAAGCTATTATATGAGGATGATTTGGTTTCGTGTGGCGAATCTGAAGAGAGTTTGCAGACATTGTAAGAGAATTTTGTAAGGTGTTGTGAATAATTAGGTGAAGTAAACATGAAAAAGAATATTGGTCTTATGGTTGAAGTGAGGCACCTAGTCCTCGGTGTGACAAATTATGTTAAAGATGGATCAAACGCTGGAAAAAAGTGTATGAAGGTTAACTGATATATTTAAGAATAATGTTTCGCGTGAAATAAGTAAATGAAAATGTATTGGCGAGAGAAGTAATAGCAAAGTATGATGAACATGGCAGGAAGGTGGCGCCTTGAGCTGGTGCGCACGATAAATAAAATGAAAGCTATGCTAACGAGATATTTTGTCATGTGGAGAAAGGACTGGAAGATAAACATTGGATAAACGGACTACTGTATAGTGTGCAGTTGCGGTTGAAATCGACCGGGCTGCGAGACTGAAAGAAAAGAGTGACTTGCAATCAGTAAAGGAAATTTAATGGAGGAGGGGAAATGTGAGTTTGACAGAGTCAAGAGATAAGGCGCTATAATAGGAGTGAATGGCGGGGTTTTCTGAGGATGTAAAGTTTTAGCCCATTCTCAGCCTAAATAATGGCAAGTAATATACTCGCAATAAGGTTGTAGCTGTAGAGAAGTGAGTAGAGATGTCTTTGAAAGTGCTTGTAATAAACAACAGTTCCCGTGTGATAAATACGCCAGGATATAAAGTGACCGGCCTGAGGTAAGGCTGAGCTTTTCTTTCGACTTGTTGTGTCATATTTCTTCTACTACTTTTCCTGTTTCCAGTGGTGATTGTTACGCACCTTACCCCCCAGTCTGGGGAAAGGAGAGAAGGTAGGTGATGATGATTATATATATATATACTAATAATAATACAATATACTATATATATAGTATATAGTATATATTATATATATAATATATATATAATATATATATATACATATATATATATATGCAACGTTTCATAAGTACTTTGTACTGAACAAATTCTAGAATTACTTGTACTTGTCATTGAACAATCTAGAGTGCTTTACTTGTACTTGTACTTGATAAAATGTACTTGAACCCAAGCACTGATATATATACTAATAATATATATATAGTATTATACAAGTACACCTATGATCTGGTTACGGTAAGATAAATATACTATTACCTATATTATATATAATATAATATAATTATATATATATATATATAATACATATTATATATAGTATATACTATATATAAATTTTAATTATAAAAATATAAGAGTGAAACTGCTCTAGGTAAAATCCACCTAAGATTTGGAAGAGGGACGAACCTCAGCCTTCTTAGCCATGCGAGAAGCCGCCAGCGTTAGTCACTTTTATCTGTTAAAATTGGGCATCATGGATAACTTAAAGAATGAGTTTCATTGTCATCTTGGAGAATCAAGGTGTGCTGTATTTTCTTCTATTAAAGTCATTGGGTTTCTCCTATATATGTTTTGGGCCAGTGATTGCATGATATTAGTTATAGAAAAACTCTGTACGGGCTCTGTGGTGTCTTGGTGAGTAAGAGTTTTTTCAAGACCCCCACAATGAGCCCGCCACAGTGTTGTGCCTATACCATATCATGCAATTCACTGCCCTTAAAACATATATAGGAGAGAAACCAATGACTTTAATAGAAGAAAATACCAGTACACCTTTGAACTCCAAAATGACAATAAAAACTCATTCTTAGTCATCCATAGATCAGAACTTAGCCACCATATAAACATCAATTCAATTCTATGCAAACATATGGCCTCACATCTCCTAACCAACAGAAAAGCTAAGGACTCAATCGAAACTACTGTATAAATCATCACAACAACTCATAACACCTCTATAAAGAGAGAGCATACACTGTGATAGTAAAAGTCTATAATATCTTATGTGTGTATTATGCGCGATCTCGCTCAATCTAATATTAAAAAATCGACCAAACTTTTCATGAATAACGCATTCACAACTACTATGTAACCTCCCTGCTTGTCGCTGCATCAGGTTAAAGGTTCAAATTCCCATCTATCAACATTATGACAACAGCTCGAAGTTTTACCACCTTGCCACGTATTCTGAGCACCACGAATAAATATAATGGTACTCCATAAAAACTACGGCCCACATCACCACTCTACTATTTGTGAAACACTCTACAGCAGTATACCTTACGTACAATTTTCATGCATGTTGATCGAAAGAAGACGCGAATATGTAAATGTATAGCGTGCGAGCAGTGTGAGTCGAGTATATCTATATATCAAACACTGTGTGTCTATAAGTGCGCGCACACACACTATATATATCACCGTATTCTCTCTATCTATTGCGTATTGCGTTACCTCTTGTCACCTTATTTAAATTTCAACTATTTGCAATTTTGTATGACGTTCCACTTAGTTCGATTGTGTGTGATATCGTATATTTTTAACTGTAATACTATAATATCTATGGCCTAGATAACCTGCCTATCAGCGAGTCGACTAGGCAATCCAAGATCATGACGTGTAGTCTCCTCGACTCTATCTTTGTCGAGTATATTCACGTTCAACCTATTAATGTCTACATGCGTGCACACTCTACTATATTATGCCTTACAATATGTATTGAGCAAACATTTTTTCTCCTTTAAAATTATAATACAGAACAAATCTCCAGTTACACGCATATATGTCTCTGAGTATCTATACTCAAACACTATCACACTCTCCGCCCTCATGTTCCATTCCTCCACTACTCTAACAAATCCAAAAATAGCCATCCGAAAATATTCCATACCATTCCCACTAATTGTGTTGACCATATCAGCGACTGAAAGAGCCGTTTGAAGTGAAACTATCTCAGTATTCCTCACCTTTATTACTCATGTGGAGAAAAAAATATCGATCGGTTTGAATTTAAATTAATTTTTTAATAAACGTGTACTGTAAATAAAATAAAACCTTAAATTTCGTCTGCAACAAATCAAGGACATGAAATAGTGATAAAATAATCTAATAAAATGAATATCATGATCTTTGCAATTAAATATAAACATAATACAATATTATATTATATATTATATATAAATATATATATATATTATATAATATAATTAATATATAGAAATATTATATATATATATAGAAAATATATACCTCACCATTCAAACTAATATTATCAGTGAGTAAGTAATATATTATAATAATAAGAGAAAAAATATAGCGTAAGAATATGATAATACTATTCTGTATCATATCATTGATTGATACATGTATACAATAGATATTTTCGCTGGTCACGCGCGAATAATTCCCTCTCAGAGCTATCTTCAAGAGAGCGAGTTATAATATATATATAATATATTATAAGATCTATATATATTATTATTTATATAAAAATTTTAAAATAATAATATATAGTATATATATATAGGAATATATATAATTAAGAGAGAGAGAGAGGAGGTTATATTGATAGTTAAGAAGATAACGGGAGAGTTAGCAAGACACATTATACAGCTCCATATGAACTTATTAATGCGTATAGAAATATTAATTATATATATTATGTATATATACTAAATATATATAGTATATAGATATATATATATTTATATAATATATATAGATAATATAATATACTATATATTATACTGGTAGTTGATACGACACTTGATGTTATAGATATCTCAGGCGACTACTCATCTTTCATGTCTGACAAATCTATTACGTCCTATATATATATATATATATATTTAAGGATAGTAATATATATATATATATATTAAATATATATATATAATATATATATATCAATATATATATTTATATTATATAATATATATATAATATATACATATATACTATATTATATATATAATATATAACATATTAATATATATATATTATATATAAATATATATATTATATATACTAATATATATATATATATTAATAAATATATATAATATATATATATATATATATCTATAGATATATATATATTAATATATATATAATACTTACTAATAATATATATATAATATACCTATATATATATGCAGCATGTGTGTGTGTGCACACGTCTCTCATTCTTATATGCGCCTATACACATCCACAAAATGATGATTTTGAGCAAGAAGAAAGTTATCCATATCCAAGATAAATTCTAAATAGGCCATAAGAAATCACTGAATCTGGTCTCTGATATAATTAATAAGTAGATCTAAAGGTTAATTATTTGGTTTAATCACTGGTCATTATTTTTAAATTCTACAGGCTGAGTTTAATTTTTTTTATAATATCTCTTTAATGAAATATGAATATGTTGCATGTATCAACGAGCTTTAATTTACATTTACAATAAAAAGTAAAAGCTATACATTGTTCTTTCGACTCATTTATTTTATCATTGACCTCCATCATATAGATTGTTATATATATATTATATATATATAATAATAATATATATATATATATATATATATAAATATATATAACATATATAGTAATATATATATAGCTATATATATATATATTATAAATACCTATATATATATATATAATAATATATAAATATTTATAATATATATATATTATATATAATAAGTATTTTTGAAATATATCATTTGCATAATATTGTATTACTCTACATTCGAATATTTTATCTTGGTTCCCCAAAAAATTCTGGAAAAGTCACACCGACAAAATCTTGTCAAAAGGCGAACGAAGACAAAGGAGGAGAAAAAAATAGTTGTCTCTCAAAACCGAGCATTTGAATACGCTGATTATAAAGAGACAAAGAAACATTTGCAGGCAAATTTTTTGCCACTATATAAATTCTTTGACGTTTTTGAGAATATCTCCACATGAATTAATGAATTACTTCTATCTCTGTCTATTT
>JABUQX010121744.1:0-38974 GCA_015478945.1 Trachelipus rathkii | reverse complement strand
TTTTATCTAAGGCATAGGTTCCAATGAGTTTTGAAGGTAACTGGGGTGCTTGATTCCAAATCTGGTTCATTCCGGTTTTGTTACTTATCACATCAACCATTTTTTAGAGAATCACAATATTGCACTTTCAAATGAAACAGCAAATTTATTAATGTTTTTATGAATAGCGTATCTAAATATAGATATGAATAGACCTAAGATATATTCCTGTACAATAAAAAATAGAAAATACATTTAATGGATATTCATAACACAAAGCTTGTAATAGTGACTGACATTTCTGTGGTAAATATGTAAGAAGAAGAGTCTAGACACTGTTGAAAAGGAGCTTCACAGGCGGAGTCCGGCGGAGTGGTTTTAAGTAGGAGAAGGTCTTAAGTATACAAGGCATTTGTTAGTCTTTTTATGTTATCATCTTTAATTAAAGATTCTCCATGCTGGAAGTGATTCTATCGTTAATTCCTACAAGCTACTCCGGCTAGCGAGAAGCCAGCAAACAGTTGTCATCATGAGCGGAACGTTAAAAAAGTGATTGATGGTGAATGACCATTTATCGAAGAACTAATCATCGAGAATATATTTTGAGATTTGACATAGGGACTTTTGTAGGATGAGAGAAGACATTCCTTGTAAGGTTGCGGAAGAGGAAAGTGTTAAGCAGTTTTATAGAAATATGGAAAAGGAAATTATTATCTGGAAGGGAATAAAGAAAAAAATTTGAGTAAAGTTTTGTCGCGAGGAAAACCCGTTGGTGGCATTCAAGAAACGCGTTCGTGAGAAGAAAATGAGATGGGAAGTTCCATGGATGTTTACATTACAAAGATAAGAAGACTGGCAAGATGCGCAGGATTGAGCAGTGAGGTTATCATGAAGCGGACCACTAGTTAATGGCTTACCAGATAACTTTGCCAGGGAAATCCTTGCAATGGGTAATGTTGAGGAGTGTAAATTAGAGGAAATTCTACAAAGAGCGAGAGCAATCGCACTGACAAGGTAAATGCGAAGGCTCCAGGGAAGTGCCAGCATTAAAAAAAAATATATATATAACATGTTTTCATTATAAATTGATGAAGGGGTTGGGTTAAAAAAAAAAATGTTCATTTTTTTTTTTGAAAAAGTTTAAAAAAAAAAAGAAAACAGCAATATATAAAGTAGAGTTTAGTACTTAGTAAGTTTTATTAGTGCTCATGTAGAGCAGTAGGTTGGGGGAACCCAATTATATAAAACTTAATATTTTTCTGGGTTATACCCCAAAAATTAAAAAATAGACTGCCGGAGGTCTAGCCACCCCATATATTCCTTCACTATAAAGTTATATAACTATATCGACGTGGTATATTATTATAATCTTTATTTAGAAATATTAGAATAGATAGATGATTATTATTAGTATATATAGTATATTATATATATAAAATACCTATATAATTATATATATATTTATATATTAGGTATAATATATTAATATATGATGATTAGTTTAGCTATTAGTGGGTTATGTTTAAACACTTATCTAACAATTTAGAAAAGAAGCATTCTTTAACTGAGGCTACAAATATTAAAATAAAAAAATAATGAAAGAAATAAAACAGGACATACAATGAATTATCAGCTGAAAAAGGACAAAAATAAAAAACTATTATTCAAGAACATGACTATAATAATGAATATACCCTTAAAGATAATTTATTTTAATTTTATTATTATTTTATTATTACAAAATTCTTTTGTGCAAAAAAAATTTTCTTTCTTTCAGATATACGTTAAACTCGTAAATTTGGAAACACTAAGACCGAACAATCGAATTAGTATGAATAATCGTTCAAAATGTATCAATTAATCAGAAAAATACATTACTTTAATCGAATATATTAAAAAATTGGAAACAAAAGTTTCCTATCAATTCCCCCAAAAAAACGCAGGAAAATTAGCCGTCTAAAATTCTCGGAAGCGTTATATTTTTAATATAATCTTTTAAAATATATGAGTAAAATACACGAAAATAATAAAATAAAAAAAACTTCAAAATATTTTTTTGAAAACCATAGACAAAATAAAACTATTTATAATTTAATATAATATACTATTTAATATAAACTCGTCACCAATACCTAAATAATTACCAGTATAGTATAATATATATATTTATATATAATATATATATATATAATTATATAATATAATATAGATAATAGAACGTTATATAATGATATATATAGGTATATATATATACACGGTATATAATATATAGATACCTATTATATATATAGCGTCAGGTGGGGTGACTTGGGACCACTTTAGGTATAACTTCGGTTCCCGACTTTTGCTAAAACATTAGGAATTGAAATTTTTTTTCTGAAATTCAAGGGCCATATAGTAGGTAATAGCACAAACAAAAAAATAATAAGTTAATTCTAATAATAAAAGTTTTATTAGAAGTTATTAATCCAAAGCCTCATTTCGAGCCTGACCGTTGGAGGGTGAATCGGTACCACCAATTTGAGGGTGAATCAGAAACCATCTGTATTGAAATATCCTAGTTTACTTCATAAATTACAACTTTATAATATTTTAATTTATTTTACTTACCCCAATATCTATAAAATTTCAAAAATCATATTAAAACGTAACTACAGCATATTTAGATAGTCGAGATAATGTACATTAAGAGAGTAAAGAAATAAAAAATATAGATGCGTTCCGATTCACCCTCTCCGGGTTCAAAAAAATTATGACACTCGATTTGGATACTTCATATTTGAATCCCCCTATTATTGAGTAAAACATTTTTTGGTACTACACCGACTATAAGTAATCTCTCTATTATAGAGTAAAAAGATTATTTAACCGTAATTAAAAGACGTCAATAAATAAATACATTAAAATAATCACCCCAAAAACAATAGGTGGTCCAGATTCACACCGCTTACATACAATTTTTCGACAGCCCCGAATGAAAAAAAAAAAAAAAAAAAATAGATATTGTAAATAACAAAAGACAAATAAATATAAAAGTAACAAAAACAAAAAACCGACCAAACAAATAGTAATATATAAAATACAAAATAATAAAATAAAACATAATATAATATATTATACAGTAATAAATATAATTCAGTTAGAAGGGGTGAATCGGACCATCGGTTTAAATTCCTCTTTTACATATTTGACCACTGTAATACTGATTTGGAACAAAAAATTTACTTTGCCAGTTTCAAGCTAACATACTCGAAGTGTATCTACACTGAAAAAATAATATACAAAAGATCCATCCACAATTATTTCTCTGTATAACAAAGGTTTACAAAAAAAACCAATTTTCAAAAGTGCCAATTCTTTGAGTTGTAATTACCATTAGTTATCCGTAACTGTTTTAATTTTTTCCAACAAATTATCATCACATCTTTTTAATAACCATTATCTTAACATAAAACATACGAGGTTGAAGTATTTATAAATGAGGTGTGAAAATTTGTTTATTATTAATTTAATTATTTTTATTAATTTAGAGTGGACCGAATCCACTTCCCTCTAAAAGACGCAGTCCCAGTTCACACCGCCGCCCGTACGCAATATATAAATAGCGAGTTTGGAAGTATTTAAAAATAAAGGAAATCATCAGTTGAGATGAGAAATTTTGATAATTATAGTTATCAGATATTCTATAAACTGCCTTTTATATTTAGTCAATAACATGCAGTGGTAAACATTACAATGTATCATAGGTTAATTGGGATGTAATTGCAACACTATATAAGAAATATATATATATATTTTAATTATATATATAATATAATTATATAAATAATGATACACATAAGTAAAACAATGCTATATATATATAGATTTATAATAATATATATAATATAAGAGTCTGAGAAATAGATAGATAATGATATACCTAATCTAACACTAGATTATATAATAGATACAAAATTTAATACCTTGCTTTTTGCAGGCTTTGTTTAATGCACTCACAATATCTTTTTTGTAAGGACTGATATAATAGTAAATAGATAAAAAAGTATGTAGTATATATAATATAGTATAAAATACACGATTTTCAGCAATATTAAAAATTATCTAAAATGTTAGTCGATAAAATTTTTGTAAGTTAATGAGATAGATGTCGATACATTCAACCTGATGAGAATAGTCGATATTTTTTAAGTGTCGACCATTTTTTCTGCGGCCATTTGAGCCAGGTATGCATCAAATTTAGAGGATAGGAGTGATGCTCATAAACAAGCTCTCTGATAATATGAACATTAACTGTCTGGAAAATCGCAAAAAAAAAAAAGAAAAAAAAAAAAAATGATATGCTTCTTTATAAAGAAAAGAGGGGGCATAAGATATAATGTAAAATTAACGAAAGATCTTACTTTAATAAGAAATAATTCTGATAAAAATTGCCAAAAGGTAATCGAAGTAGATCGTTGCTAAATTCTTTATATAAACATATAATATATATAATATAGATAAAATATAAAATAATACAAAATAAAGATAATATAATACTATATTATAATATATATAGTATACTATAATATATAAATATATATAAATAATATAATATTTGTAAATATAAATTATAGATATTTTTTATATAAAATACTATATAATATATATAACATATATTAATATAAAAATAGTTACTATAATGAATATATATATATTAATAATAATTAGTATTAATATCAAGGTATGACACTTTACACACTATACAGTAAAAAAGCTCATATTACATATTATGATATATCAGCGTATAAAAGCTTCATTAGCCAGAATGTCTTAAAAAAAAAGAAAAAAACTAAAAGTATTAGACACTTATAGAAAAAGTCAAATACATATTTGAACAGCGTACTAAAGAAACTTTATGATAAATATATGTGAAGTCGTTTTTATGATTAAAAACTATATACATTGATCTATATTTACACCGACATAGAGATATCAGGACGTCGGGGTCTATCGGCCTCTAGGTGGACACGGGAGCGTGTGTGCGAGTGCGCGCGCTGCGCCGCGCGTGCGTGGCGGCCCCATCGGCTCGGAGCCCCCCTTATTAATGGAATAATATCGTTTCTATTGAACGTTCAATATTTAGGGGCCTCGTAGCCGATGTCGGGAATCAAGAAAGAGAGAAGGTGGCGATGGAGTCCCCCCACCGTCAATCCACGCTAGAGCCGAACCCGAGGACCCCGACTCCTTGATAATCTATATCGGCTCTTACTCTAGGGTTATTCGGTAGTTTTAAGTCATAACACGACTTTACACCAAAATATGAAGGCTTGATGTACGCTGATTCCAAATTATGTAACTTGTTTTTCCGTAAGTCTAATACTTTTCGAGAGAAACTGGAAGTCCCTTTATACTGGAAATATATTTGTATATTTATATTCAGTATATAATAATACTAATATACAATTAAATATTATAAATATATATATATATAATACTATATATAATATATATATATATTAATTAATAAATATAAAAATATATAAGTATAATAATTATATATAGTATATATAAGGAAAATAAATTATATACCTGTATAAATATGATAATAAAATAAATAATATAATAAATAGATAGTATATATATATATTATTATTAATTTTTTTTGAGTTAGTGGTACAGTATACCCTATTACTAAATATATACCTATTAATTACTATATAAAATAAGTATATAATAATATAAATATAATATATATAATTAATAGAAATAAATATATATAATAAGATATATTATTATATAGAATATAATAATAATCCATATTATTAAATACTAAAAATATATTACAATATTAAATCAGTAGTTATTTTATACTATAAATATCAAATATATAATAATTTACTATATATATAATATATTTAGTATATATATACTATAGATATATAATATATATTATATTTATATTATATATGAATATAAAGTCTAATTATATAATATATCAGGTGATTGGGGATTTTTCCTTGATCGATTTTTTAGTAAAAAAATCGAAAAACTTGATTTTTTTGATTTTATTGAGTTTTTTTTATTTCCTTATTGATTTTTTTTGATATTTTTTTGATTTATTTCAGATTTCGTGACGGTCATGTCGAAAATACTATACTTAATATATAACTATAATACTAACGTACTAAAACATATAATATACACTAATATATATAAAATTTTCACATATTTATATAATTATAAAGCAGTACATATATATACTTAACAGTTATATTATTCCTAAGTAACCTCTATATAATCTACTACAAAATATAATCACACCACATCTATATTCATCAATATAATTAATAATATATATAATAATATAATTAATATATATATATACAACTTACATATTATAAAGTTAATATATATATTTAAAATACTTATAATATCCTTTATACTGACTATATATTATAATACATATGATACTTATGTTTATCTACGGTAAGAAGACGCAGACTCCAATCTAGAGTGTCCCATTTAATATAATAAAAATCTAAAAATTAGAATACAAACTTTTAGATTAAATAATTAATTGTAAATTGTAAATGATAGTACATTTCATAATTTAAAAAAGCCGCATTGGGAGCTTCTTGATGCAACCCAGTGCATAGCGTGCGTTTTAATTAATATATTAAGTGAATAATAAGTTAAATAAAGAGATAGATGCCCCTCTCTAAGACTGTCCCAGTCAATCCATTTATAAATTCAATAAATAAAAATTAATCAATTCAGAAGCCGCATGAGAATATCTAGACTGTCCTATATGATCAACCCAAATTAAATAATTAATAATTAAGAAAATATTAAAGAAGCTGGACATGAATCCCACTCTTAAATAGTTTAATATTTTCATCCATAAATAATATTTATATAAAGAATTCATAATACTTCATAGAAGCTCGCATGGTAAGTATTTAGACTTTGTTCCTCAGCAACACATATTAAAATTCATTACATTAAGAAGCCCCGTTAAGTTGACCACTCAATAGGATGTCCAGTCAACCCATTAATTAAATACATAAATAATGTCTGTTAAATGATGCGGTGATGAGGCTATTGGGCAATAGACTGTCCCAGTCAACCAATAAAATATAATAAAAAATAATAGATTAAAAGAAGCGCGCAATTGAACCACCTCTGGAGAATGTCCTAGTACTAACTCATAATAAATTAAGAATAAATAAGAAGCAGCAGATGGTCATTAAAAGAGGAAACTAGCAAACCAAAAAAAATTTAATAATTAAGAAGCCCCTTTGGCTCCTCCCAAGGTCAAGCCCATAATAAAAATAATAAATTTAAAAATAACTTCAAAGAAGAAGCATGGGCCTATCTAAGACTGTCCCAATTCAACCAATAATAATTAATAATTACAAGAATGATATAAGTTTTAAGAAGCCACATTACATTAATCCCTCTTAAATTGTCCCAGTCAACTCAAAAATATAATAACAATGAATACTTAAGCCGTCCAGCCATTGGTCCTTTTGTAGACTTTCCGCAGATTAAACAATAAGAAGGTTAATAATTGCACCCCAGATAGCCCGGCAATTGTCCCCTTCTCAGAAATGATCCCAGTCAACCTCCATAAGGAAATTTAGAAATTAAGAATAATCCTCCTCTTATAATAATTAATTTGTCGAATAATAAATGGACAATTCATCCAGTATTTTTATAAAATTAAGGACGCCACAATTAGGGGGTTATTTTCCTACCACAAGAACGCTGTCCCAGTCAATCCAACATATATAAAATATACAATAAATAAGAGTAATAATTCAGACAGGTCCGCATGCGGCCTATCTATTACTGTCTCAGTCCAACCCCATAATTTAATAAATTAAGAATAAATTATTCTTAATTATTATTATTATGGGATTGAATAGGCACTATTAGATAGGTCCATGCGGCTCTGAATTATTATTATCTGCTATTTTATTAAGTTATTTAATGGATTGACTGGGACATTCGTAGAGGGCCAAAGGCGACTTTTAATTGATTACTCTCATTAAGTTCAATTCAATATGATGTGATTGTGGTTGACTGGGAACCAGTGTCACCCCGGTAGGCTCCACTTGGCTAACTCTAATGATAGATCGCTATGTCCATATAATATACACTTAATATATTCACTTAAAATTTTCCGATTCCGTAAATCTTAAATTTTTTATGGGTTGTGACCGGGACATTCTAGGGAGGGTGTGCCGAATTGCAAGCTTTCTGCAAGTTTAAGTAATTTTTAGTGGTTCGACTGGACAGTAAAAAGGACCATGCGGGCTTCATTAAGTATTCATTAACTTATTTATAATGAGTTTTACTGGGGACTCATAGAGGGATTCCATGCTGGCTTAATTATTATTTTTAATATTAGATTATTATTTGGTTGACTGGAACAGTCTTGATAGGCCCAACGGCTTCTTAGTATGTATTCTTATTATTATGTGTTTACTGGGATATTCTAGAGGGCCAATGCTGCTTTTATAATTATTAATATTTTAATTGGCAAATGACTAGGGCAGTCTAAAAAGGACCATGCGGACCATTATGAGTTGACTGTGTCATTCTAATATTATATAAATCATGGCGTTGACTGGGACATTCTATAGAGGTCAATGCGGTTGTTTTGATTATTCTGAATAATAATTAAAAAGCCTGCAATAACCTCTCTAGAATGTCCCAGTCAAACCCATAATAAATAGAGAAATTTAAATACAAGAACCGTATGGTCCTTTTCAGACTGTCCGTCCCAGCAACCAATAAAAATTAAAATAATTCAAGAAGCAACATTGGGCCCCTCTAGAATGTCCCAGTCAAACCCATAATAATAATAAATAAGAATAAGTACTTTAGAAAGCCAGCATAGCCTATCTAGATTGTGCCCAGTCAACCACAATATAATAACTATACTTATATAATTCTAAAAATTAACTTAAAAACATAAATAAATTAGAAACAGGCATTGACGCCGTCTAGGCAGATGTCCCAGTCATCTAATAAATAATTACAAGAATAATAACTTTAGGAAGTCGCAATGGTCCTTTCTTAGGACTGCTCCCAGTCAACCAGAATAAAACATAAGAAAATTAAGAAGCAGGGCATTGGCCCACTCTAGAATGTCCCAGTCTCAACTCATAATAAATATCACATAATAAATAAGAATACTACTTAAGAAAACAGCATGGGCCTATCTAGGATGTCCCAGTCAACCCAATAAGTAATTATGAAATAATATTAAAGGATACGCCGCCTTGACCCCTCTAGAATGTCCCAGGTCCCAGTCGACCAATAAAAATTAATACTTGAGAAGCCAAATTGGCCCCTCTAGAATTTAATTTATTTCGTAGATACTTGACAATAAAGAATTAAGTAATGAAGAAGCTGCATTGGCCACTCTAGAGAACTGTCCCAGTCAACCCAGTTTAATGAAATAATAGATGATATTTCTAAGAAGCCGCCATGGGCCGTGATCTAGACAATCCTTCCACGCCTTTCTTATCCTCAAATGCCAAAAATCTTACCTCCTCGTTGCGTTTACGTGTGACGCCCTCATTCAGCATCATCTGTCCATTTTTAATGAAGGGATGCCTACAAATGTGGACAATATTCAATACTAGCCCTAACATATCTATATATACGACATGTTATACAAAAAACAATATATATAAGTTAGTACTGCATCTGGCATTAAATTTCAATTTGTAACCCTAGGCCCTAGCTCTGGGGTCAAACTTACAATGGAAACAAACTGAAACGAAGCACTAAAAGATATGTTACAGACTACCGGGTACCAATGCCAATCAGTTTGTTGAAAATGAAAAAAAATATATTAAAAAACTTCTATAATAATAGGTTATTTAGTTTTAATGTCTTATTTCTATGGAACTAAAATTAAACCTTAAATTGATACAAAAAAAAAAATAAATTAATAAAAAAAAAAATATTAAAATAATCAAAAAAATCACATAAAAATCAAAAAAATCATGGATTTATTTATAAAATAAATCAAGTAAAAAAAAATCTCAATTTGTGAATTTTTTAATTTGATTTCTTTTCTCGTCACTGTATAGCAATTTATAAATATACCGAGCGCGTCGTACAGGGGGGCAGGGGGGGCAAAGCTGCCCCCCCCTAGGAAGTGGTTTACTGCTTATAGAGCTCACTACGCTGCGAATCTTTGATTCCACGTCCGGTTCCGGTGTGGAACCCGTAAATTAAGTACGTTTAGCCCGAATTATAATATAGGTATACATTTATTTGGATAAGATGCAACATTCTTGTGAGACGTAGTGATATATATATAATATATATATATAACTAATAATATATAGTATAGTGAATAAACATAATATAGAGAGAGAGATATATAAATGTGGGAGTATATAATATATCCAAATATATATAATATATATAATAACATACAATATAAATATTATCATTACGAGTTACTATGGCCGAAGGCCTAGTGCAAAAATCGTATTTACTTCACAAGTTTCTCGTGCTGATCGAAAGGGTCTTCTTCAAATCTTTTATATTGGCCTTTTTATGAAGTTCGATCGTAAAGAACATGTGTTGTTATTTAGTATGTAATGCTTGAAAATAATGTTGATAGGAAAATATAAGTATTTGAAGTATGTGTTGGTTCTGTTATCAACTTCCAGAAGTTAAAGAACAGAAGGATCCAATTATTTTGGAACATTTTTTCACGATTACTAATGCTTGTATAGACTAACGCTCCTCACTAATTCCGACTAAAATCGTGAAAAAAGTTATAGTTCATAATTTTATATTAAAATTGCTGGAGTATAAATCTTTTAATCTTGAGTCTCGGGCATAAACAAAAAGTTAGATGAATATTAGAGGGATAATATTATAAAAATTCAGAATTACCAAGTAAGCCACGAACATTCACAAATTGTATCAAATGACCTTCACACTTATACTATGAAACCGAGCAAGAAAACTAAATTTATGTCGATTCCTTTACTCTTTTCATTTTACATTTATGTAAAGAAAATCACAACCGAAATATTTGTTCATTGTGAGCTCAAAGCATAACTTTAACTTATCTTGCTGTTATGCATAATAAGTATTTGAACTCCTTTCGTAGGCCTAATTGAATGTATGTAAAGGTCAGTTTCTGTTTTCGTTAGAAGTGCGAATTACTAATTAGTATTTTACTCCATTACCTTCAGGACCAATATACAGAAGAGCTATTGACGCGCATTTTTCGTTTCTCGATTTTTCATTAAATCAGGTTACTATGAAAGAATCATGGTATATTCCATACAGCGATTTTGTAGCTAATGCTTCTGCCTCTTCTCAATTGTGTACGAATGAATATTTTTGGGCTCTATACATTCTCTCTTAGTTTCCAAAACAGCACTATGACCAGCTTAGAAGCACAACCCACAGCACTTTCTCTAGATGGAACATTTTGACATCAACTGTAACGAGTGTTTTAACAACTAAAGTTTTTGTGCTCAAATGCACGGTACAGTTCATCGCCTTTGTGCCTTTAGCTACATGAAGCCTGACGGTAGACGACTACTTTAGAATTTGGAAAGATGCCTTGGTCACCGGACTGGAATGACCCTTACACAAACGTCCCACTACAAGTACATACGTTTCACCACGCCGAATATTGTCAGATTATATCCCTGGTAACTGATGTTATACATGGTCATTATCTCAGGTGACGATCATCGTCCAAAAGTCGAACTTGATATCCCACCTCATACGTAACCGTATCGTAATTCCGAAGTCTTGTAATTACAGCATCAACACTTCACTAACGACCATTGCGAAAATGCTTCAAGATCTCTTGAACCATCGGAAAAAAGTTTTGCAATCAATCAACCTTCGACTCGTGATGTATGACGTTCCATTGTCTGTTTTAAGTTCTCATAACAACGAATGCGTGTAGGGTATAAGAGTCTTTCTCTATCATATTGAGGGTCATCTCGAGGGTTAGCCGTTTAAGTATGAATGTATGTTCTCCTAGTTATCCATTTATTCTTATCGACTGATATTAGACAATTAAAAAATCAACGTGTTTCAAAAAAATAGGGCGACATATACCAATATATATGAGTGTTAACATAGTATTATCTTCGGAGTTACCTATATTAAATATATTTTCTACACAGCAATAACAAACAACATACCATTTTGTTAAACGGTGGTTGATAAACGATACGATGAACGCTTTTTACTCAAATGTATGGATGTATTCAAGCCACGCGTTGTCTGGAAAAGAATAATGTTTTTTTTTTTTAGACATGATGTATAAATCATTTTCCCACTATTCTTTAATTGAAATGTATGTCTGAATACTTTACGTGTTACATTAATTATGTTAGAAGTGTTCACATGTTATTTTAAATGAGAATATATTTATATAATATATATAATTATAATATATATATATCATTATAATATATAATATATAATATATATATATATATCTATATAGATAGATATATACATCACTAATATATACTATATATATATAAATAATATATATTAAATAATAAAAGCTTACCTAGCTGAATGAGTATTATTTGAAAAAATCCTCATGTGTAGTTATAAAAACGACTCGGATGAGATACAACAGATCCATACTGAAATGTGTCTTAACAAGTGTCTGATCGTAAGAGACTCCCTTGATATAAGAATGCTCTATCGAGTAGCTCGCTGATTTATATATAACACAGCTCCCCAAATCTATACAGAGTTGCCAATTCACCTCTGTATGATACGCAGTGCCAGATTTACCAGTTTGTTTTAATACAATATGAATGAATTTACTTGGCCAGTCCACTTTATGCAAGTGGAGTAATAGCGTTCATAATCATTGTTCAATTTTTTGCATTCGATATTTCCTGAAAAGGGAGGGAACGGAGAGACTTAAAATAATAAATAATAATGAATAATTAATATAATATATGAATAATAATATAATTAATCAATGAAAATGAATTCTTATAAATATAATAATAAAAATAATAATAATAATAATTAATCACTAGAAACTACTGTTTAAGATAAAAACATATGTTAAGGACAAAAGGAACCCAAAGTAATAAATCTATTTACCTTCTCATGTGTCAAAAGTTATTGAACAAAGTAAGTAAAATCTATTACAACGGCTCTCTCATGTTGTCAGAAATATCTCAGATGTATGATGAGTCACCCCCTCAGTCCAGTCCTTTCGAGCGTGTGCTTAGAGGGACCCGAGGAGCGGAATCCCGGGTCTGTTGTGATTATGTGTGCCGGCCGCCGGCTGACAGAGTGTGTGAGCGTGCCGTTGTCTGCGCTCAAGTGTGCTGAGTTCATATTGTGTGTGGGTTCGCGGGAGGAAAAAGTGGATTCCTCGAATTTCATGTGCTGACCGTGACGCCATAGCAAAGTACAGAATTCTTAGTTATTAGCTCTTTGAGCTTACTTAATTGCGGAATGTTTAGGTGCAGGGTAGAGAGCAAATTACCTACCAAATGCTTTAGTTGTGGACCTGGAGGCAAAGTGATCGCACGCGTTATTGTTGTTGTGAGACTATGGGAAAATAATAGATAATAATATAATAATGAATAAAATAAAATAGATAAATATGAGTAATAATAATTAATAATATAATAAGTATGTTGTTGTTGAAATGTTACGTTTGTGCTACATTGTAGTTGTGTTGTTGATGTTGTTGTTTGTTGTTGTTGTTGTGTTTATTTGGTGGTTGTGTGTTGTTTTGTGTGTTTGTTGTTGTTGCTGGGAAATACCTTGCATCCACACCGTTCAAGTTAATGGAAATATCAACACTCTGTCTTGTACAAACATATCTCTAAAATATAATTGTTAATTGGCTTTTGGCTCCTAGAAGGGTTTAAATAATCGATAGATCATTTTGAGTGGTTTCAATCAATTGCGATTTGTTTTTTACCTGACCCGGATGTTAAATGCGGTCTTTCTACGTGCGTGCATGGTATGACTGAAAAAGCAATATAGCGAAAGTAAATTGAGTTAAATAACTATTTCGTTCAGATAATATCGCACAGTTAGTTAACAGTGTATATATGACACGTAGGAATCTCTTCGTCAGACCGAACCTTATATTATATCTATTATCCTTTGAAACGTGCCGGAGAAGAGTGGATTCCTGTCAGAGAGCATGCGTAATCCTGGAAAAAAAAAAAAAAAAAGTATATGAATATATATATTATTATATATAATATATATATTATAATTAAGGGCGTAAGTAGTAGTGCTATATATATAGTGAGAGCCGGGCTGGTGTCTGTATTAAGTATATATATTATAGATAGTAATAGTATATTTTTTGGTAGGCGTCCTACGTATAATATATAGGTATAATAGATGTATTTATTCTATATATATATATATATATATAGGTGTAATATATATATATTAGTGTAGAGATTAGTATAGTGGAGGTAGGGTATAATTTATATCGTGTGTGTATATATATAAATATATTAAAATATTATTTTCCAGTCCTCAGAGTTTACCAGGTCCGGCCTTTCCTCTGAGGATTCCACGTCCTCCAATATACACTTAACTACTCATATATTCGAACGAACCAATATCACAGTATCATCACCGATTGAGCACCCGCCGTAGAAAGACGAATTTAAAACACGAGTATAGGGGTAAAAAACATCGAATCAAATCGACTTGACAACCATCAAACATATGATGCTATCGATATATAAAAACCTGTCTAGGAGACCAAAAGATACCCTAAGATAGAACATTAATATGTTTTAGTAGATATGTTTGAAAAAAGTGTTGCGTGTATTACTTTTCATAGTTAAACTTGAACGTGTGGAGATATATTTAACAGCATACAAAGCAACGAAACAACAACAACACAACACCACAGCCAACAGGCTGAACGCAGCATGTTCAACAACAAACAAACAACATACAACAACAAGACATCAAACAACATACAACCTGACACCGCAACAACAAATCGTCGTAAACATTTCAACTAAACAACAACTTATATGAGCTATCTCCATGGTATTATATAAAAATTAGATACTATATTATAGTTATTATTATTATGTAATTGATTATTATTATTATTATTTATTATATTATGTGCAATCTAGTTATCTCTTAGATCCACCCAAGCACCGAGATTAACGCAGTTGCGGATCTATCTTGCCCTGCCCAGGTCCATAACTAAAGCAGATTGGTTAGGTAATTTGCTCGTTACCTCGTCACCTCTAATTTACAGTTAACTCAATTTTAGTTACGACTTCAGCGGTAATCAACCAGAGAATTGATTTGCTATGCCCGTTCCACGCGCGCAGCCACATGAATTCGAGGGAGATGAGCTCCATTAATCTGGAAGTGAGTGCTTTTGACACATGAGAAGGGAAAATAGATTTATTACTTTGTTCCCAATAACTTTTGACACATGAGAAAGGGTAAATAGATTTATTACTTTGTTCCCCTTTTTTCCTTACTTAACATATGTTTTTAGCTCGTTATAATCTAGTATGTGTATTGTGTATATTATTTAGTTATTTTATTTATAGTTATATAGTTCATTATTATTATTATTTATTTATTCATTGTATTTTATTTATTATTTTATTATTATCTCTACCGGTATTTACTATAGCTACATTATACATACTACCGTACCCCCTTTCAAGATCTCATCTATACACTTGAAGAAATGATTGACGCTATATCCACTTGCATAAGTGATGCAATACTTATTTATATTTATTAAACAAACTGTTAGGTCTGGGCAACTGCGTATCATACAGAGGTGAATTTGCAACTCTGTATAGATTTGGGGGCTGTGTTATATATAAATCAGCGAGCTACTCGATAGAGCATTCTTAATCAAGAGTTCTTACGATCAACACTTGAAAGGACAATTCGTTGTCAGTTCCCCTTTGTGTATCATCATCCGAGTTTTTATAACTACACATGAGGATTTTTATAGAAATCAATACTCAATTCAGCCTCACGGTTTAAGCTCTTTAAATTGGTGTTTGTACCTGTGGACCGATGATTGAGAAACGCTGATGTAATACTACTATATATATATATTCCTACCTATCTACACTATTGATTCATATATATTATAAGTATAATATAGTGAACGATATAAGTAATTAGGTGAGTATATATATTTACCCTGAATATATACTCATAATAGTATAGGTAATAAGGATATAAAGTATATATATATATTATTCTCATTTAAAAATAACAATTGTGACACATCTAATCAATAATTAATGACGACGTAAAGTAATTAAATACGATTATCAATTAAAGATGAGTGGGAAAATGATTTATTACATATGTCTAAAAAAAAGAAAATTTTCTTTAAGTCCAGGAAACGTGTGAATAGTATATACATCCATACATTTGAGTAAAAAAGCGTTCATCGGTATCGTATCCCACAGCGTTTAAAAAATGGATGTTTGTTGTTATTGCTGTGCTCAGATTAAATATGGCAGAAATAGTTCTGGTTGTAAGCTATTGTCACACATTATAGTGAAAAAACTTTCTAAAGTATTTTTGAAACTTGATTAATTGGTCTTAATATATCATAAATAATTAAATAATGAGGGCGTATTTATTCCAGGCATTAACCCTCGAAGAATGAACCCCTCTAATAAGAAGAGAAAGACCAGAGACCATTATAACAGACATAACGCATATAAATCTCTGTAGAGAAACTTAAAAAGACAATGGAACGTCATACAATACGAGAGAGTGGAGGGTTGATATGAAAACTTTATTCCATGGTCCCAACCATTCTTGAGCATCGTTTGAAATGGTCGTTAGTGAATCGTTTGATTGCTGTATTACAAGGACTTGGATATCGATAGGTGACGTATAGAGGGTGTAAACGGGTATCAATGCTTTCGACTTTTGCGATGGATCAGTCACCGTACCGAAAATACTATGGTAAACATCATTACAGGATTATACTTGTGACCGATATCATGGGGTAAAGAGATGGATGGACGTTTGGAGAGGTCGTGTCCAGTCCGAAAGGGGCTAGTACAATCCATCCTCTTACCAAATCAAGTAGTTAGCTACCGGTTCGATGATCAGCCTAAAGGCAAAGGGAGACTGAAAACCGATGCTTGAGCCACAAAAAACTTAGTTTCAAACATCGTTACATTAGTAAAGTTCATCTAGAGAAGGTGGTAAGTTGTGCTTTCAAAGCTGTTGTGCTGTTTAGGAAAATTAACGAGAGAATGTATAGAGCCCAAAAATATTCATTCTTATACAATTGAGAATGAGGCAGAAGCATTAGCTAAAAAATGTAGGTATGGAATATACAGATTCTTTCATAGTAACTGATTTTGAAAAAATCAGAATTATCGAAAAAATGCCGATAAGTTGTTTTGGGTTCGCTGAATTGGTAAGCTGGGGAGCTCCTAAAAACTTTATAAGCGCATTCTAACTCGAGGAAACAAGAAATGACCCTTTTATACATTATAGGCCACGACGGAGTAATCATTATTATTTGCAATATTAACCAGAAGATAAGTTAAAAGTTGAGAATTACCGAAGAAAAGGAAGAATGGCTCCATATTTATAGTGGAATCCTGTGGGTGACTAGCTCTACGCATGTTTTGCAACACTAAAACTACGATGTCTGTACTCTATCTTAGCTCGCACTACAAGTAGAAGGATCAATGTCACAAATGCAGCTAACATAGTAGATGAGTGTATCTGATATATAATTGCCTGATATAATCTTGTGAACGACTTATGGGAATTCGTAGACGTCCAGACTACTGTGCGTCTCTATACGTCTTGGAAAGAATCGTGTCTAAGGCTGCGATTATATGATAAAGCTACCTGATATAGATATATTCCTATGCGTGTCAGGTGAATTGTAATCGTGTTAATTTTGGCATTATCGCTGATTCTGTTTAAAAAACATCACGACTAATACACCGCTGGCAAGAAATTAAAGATTTGTGACACTCGTGCCTATGACGCCAAAATAAAGGTTGATCTAGAAACTAAATAACACAGCGGATTGCACAAAAGCTTTGATGTTGCCAAACTGCCAAGTGTACATCTATTCGAGCCTAAGATAGATGTCACGCATTGATCATTATGCTACATAGTGAATATACAAGAAAATAAGAAAAATAATCAATGTTCCCAGTGATAATAAAGTTTAATATTTTCGTATTATTATCGAGAAGCCTGTTCACACATGGAAGAGTTAAAAGGAATATGAATCATAAAGAAGAGAGAATTAAACTTGAGAATTTGCAGTACTTATTTTACTCGTAAGCCAGATGACTGATGCGATTGAATCAGTGCACAATAAGAAATGAAGGTGAACACAGTAGGTTTACCATTGTGGTACCTAAGTAAAGCAATCTCCAAAGAAGCATTTAAATTAGAAGACCGAAAAAAGAACGCCGGAAAGATAATTTATAGACTTCCTGCTGATGGATTTCAGAGAAAAAATCATGAGTCAAAAGTAATTGTGACAACGGAAAATTTGATCATCAGTTCGTATATGCTACCATTACTGACACACCTCAAGTTGCATATCTATTTCAGCAGTACAGTCCAATAAAAAGAGTCTAATAAAATATTCAATGGCGCGGATCCGAATGGAAAATATGTCTTCAGTATAGCATTGCTTTCACACATGTGCAAATTGAAAAGCCTGCGTTATTTTCGGCTAAATCAATGGTGTTCAGTGAAAAATCACCATATATCTTCCCTATAATGTCTTTTAAATGAAGACTACATGAACGTCCATAAACCTCCGCTCGCTATCGGCACATAGCTGTATAATATACACAAGAAAATCTCAAGACAAGTCGCTTCTCGAAGTACGTCGATATGCAGCATACAATATAGATCAGACAAACGATAGAAAGACAAGAATTTTGAAGAAAAGTATACTAACATCTAAGTAACTGTGTCTGTATTATTTATCCGTACAACGTAGCAAAATTTCACTAATATTTCATGAGTTGTGTGAAACAGTTACACTTTCGCATATCTCTATTCTCGCATCTATCTATATCTTAAGATATCTAAGAGAAATGTTTGAGAAGGTTATAGAGGTAGGTTTCATTACTTAAAGAATTCGTGTTAGACTAGAGATTTGTCACTGTCACAGTACAACTCTCCGAAATAACGCACGCACGAGCCCCATATGCTCGAGCGTCTCGGGTCGATATGTCAACTTCTTCATTCTCGCACTTTATCTAATATAATTAACTTCGTGTACATACCACACTATATGTATGATATATGAATCATCACAGGGTCGGGAGAGAACCCCTAAAACCTTTCACTATGAAGCAATTCGCTGGCATATGTAAGGAAAAAATAGATCTTTATATATAACATTAAGCCACTCGTCGCTACCAAGAAGCATAATAAATATTTAAAGAACTAAAATTGGACTTACTTACCCTTGATGGGGGTTTATGAAAAAAGGAGAGGTTGGAAAAACTGCTTTCCGTCTCCTTCTATAACCAGGTATGGACATCACGGATATACTGTATGGTCATAAAGACTCGCGACAGAGACCAGTAAATGGAATACAAGGGATGCTACATAACGATGTCAGCTGACCACCGTTGATCAAGTTACAAGGACTCAAACCATGAAACAAGAAGGATTATGTGTTATCAAAGAAGCCGGGCGTTATGTCAGTACGTGTGTGGGATGTGAAAGGAAGGTAGCACAAAGAGCCAAGTTCATTCAAGATCGTTAGATCATTACCGATGTGAAAACATAAGCCCCATTAGCGATTATATTCAACTCTTCTTAGCAATGATGTGCGTTAACACAGACTCTATAATAGACAATTTCATTGATTGAAAGGCGCGCATGAACCATTCGTAGGGAGTTAACTACCCACAACTAAGGGACAGACAGATCATGTATTAGACTAAAACATCGCCGTTACCCTTATGTTCAGAAACGAATGAAATACCCTTGTGGCCCGCCTGAAAAACAATAGGTGATAAAGTACCGACATTGATCATTCAAGAAGAGCTCCGGAATGATAAATCATTTTGTGGTGCAGCTTACAGTTAAGATCTTCCTCCTCAAACTGGGTACTCACAACACCTCGTCTCCACGAGGCCAAAAATATAGATATAAATTATTCCACTCTGTGTTAAAACTGTGTTGAAATTGAAAATGTTGGCGACAATGCAGGATCATACGATAAGACAGGAATGAACTGCCTATGAACCGGTGCTTATTAACACAACACCTGAAATCTCCAGTTAGCATTAGAGATGGGATACGAAATAATTAAAATATTTGAAGTTGGGTCGTTTAAAGAGAAGGATTTTTTATTTGAAGGATATGTGAACCACTTTCTTAAAAATAAAAACAGAGGCATCAAGACCACCAAATAATATTCACCAAGACGATCCTGATTTCGAGGAAAACTTAAAGAGTTTGTCCGTCTTTTCAGAGAAAAAGGGAAGGTGTCGAACTTGATATTAACAGATATCAAGAAAAACCCTGGGATGCGGCATTGCAAAATTATGTCTCAATTCTCTTTGGGAAAATTTGCACAAAAACGCCTACAAAGAATGTGGAGCGGTATAGTGATATAAACAGTATGGGAAACTAATCAATCAATGTATCAATTGAAGTCACGTAGCGTTATTCAATAGGAGTGTAAATATGTGCGCTTAACAGTGTCAAACATGCAGCTAGCCAACGCCGAACGCTATGTCAACTGCTACCAAATAGTGCCTATTCGAGCTTCGTTTACGAACTGCATATGACGTATGAAAATGTATACGACTCGCTTACAGAGAAGTCAAACAAGGCATTTGTACGTGCGATACAGACCTCTTGATTTTTGCGTGCCTGGCAGACAAATGATGAAGTTATTGACAGGAGGAGACTTTTTTTTACCGGTAGAACTAACAGATGAAATAAGCAGATTATGGTTGCTGAGGGCATACGCGCCATTCCTTTGTGTGTACTGGACATAAGTCTTATGCTGTTAGAATAAGAACTGCCATATGGGATATAAAATTATTATTGTAAAATCAAAGTTCTTACAATCAATAAAGATACAAAGGCATATATTAATGTGAAAAATTTTGTAAAGTGGAAAGATGTAGGAGCTGAGCTTTTGAGTAAAAATAGTAAATAGCTCACATGATTCATTGTATCAATGATATCAAAACCAAGATGTTACAGTGAAGGTTAGGAGTAGGTATAGCATTTTGATAATCGTTAGGCGTAGCTATAGTAGTAAGCATAGCCCTACCTCATAAAAAGGCTGCACGTATAGACGAGTCACAGAATCCTCTTGCTTACTTACACATAATAACAGGGGTGTCTTATGTTACAGCATCCTTACTTCAAATTTAACTTTTCCGCCTGGGGGAAAGATAGGTGGTGTAGATGTAGTGATTGTTACTTAAAATGGTCCAGCACCACATCCGATAAGCGATTCTTTATTAAAAATTCATGTCGCACTGCATCGAGTATGGTTATAAAGGTAACATTAAATTATCCATTTCTTAAATTATATAAAATATTATCTATGGTCTTTTAATGTATAATGTTTAATGTTTTTCCATGTACATATATGAATAATAAAATGTAAATAATAAGTTATTTTTATTAACCTTAGCATAAAAACATTTTCATGTTTCGTGTTGATATTTCTGAAAGTGTGTGTGTTGTGTGTGGCTTGTGTGTGTGTGTGTGTGCCAACGGGTGTATAAGTGCTGTTGTGTGTGTGTGTGTGTGCGGGATAGTGTATTCTCGCGCGTGTCATATTCTGTAGTTCATTTTACACAAGGTAGGTATTAGGATATGATAAATCTTTTGTTAAATATTAAATTAATGTTGAAATTAACATGATATGTAATGATTATGTGGTCTGAAAAAGGTGAATGAGGTTACCGTTTTGTATGTGTTTAGTACTTACTGGATGTTAAGTGCGGAACTTTGTTAATGTATCAGTTATCCGTGTTTGACACGGTGCTTTAGGGCTTGTACGGTGGTACATAATATTATATTTAGATTGGCCGTCATTATGCTTATGTTTTGCTTTATTAGTTGTTGAACACTTTCGTTTACGTAACATATATCGATGTGTGCCCCATCAGTGGATAAAGCAACTTGATTTTTTATGTTATGCTTATCCAAAAATCATACTCGAAATGTGACATGAAACAATAGAATAGATCAATTATAGGTCACAGAATGTCGTGCAAGGTGGTGTGCCGTTGGCGGGTTTGATTTACTGGGATTTTACTGATCTATAGAGGTATGTGAAAAACAAGTAAATTTTACCGCGTTTATAATGTTATGATAAAAAATATCAAAGAAAAAAAATTTTAACCAAAAACAAAAAAGTTTTAAAGAAATAAATAAAGAGATAAAACTTATATAAAAAAATTAAAACACAAAGTATAAAATCTAAAATAAACAAAAAAAAATAAAGTTAGAAATTAAAAAAAAAAAATTAAAAAAAAAAAAAATGAAACACAAAGTATAAATGCAAAATAAAACTTATAAAAAAAATAAAGTTAGAAAAAAAATATAAAAAAAAATAAAAAATAAAGTAAAAAATAAAATTAAAAAAAAATTAAACACAAAGTATAATTGTAAAATAAAACTTAATATAAAAAAAATTAAAGCACAAAGTATAATCTAAAATAAAAATTATATAAAAAAAGAAAAGAGGAACAATACATAGATGACGCTTAGAAAAAAAATTCCTATATTAGTTAACGTTATAAAAAGAAAAGAAATGGAGATTTGAAAATATAATAGTTAGTCTCAATCGGGTCTCACGAAAATTAAACCCGAATATCTAATCTGCCACAGATGCCAATGCAATTGACAATATGTAACTTGAGTAGAAACAGAAATATCTATCTGGAACAAGTAGATGATGTTGTAAAATTGTATTATTAAACGGAAAGATGTTTAACTCAACTAGACACCCGCACCGCCCGCTCTCATTCACCCTGGTGCCACTATTCGTCATCTCATGAATCCTCTCAGCCCGCATTCCTTCCTCATTCTAGCTGCATCCTCCTTCCTCATTCTTTTTCCTCCTTCTTCTCTTCCTTTTCGTTCTCTTCCTCGCTTCTTCTTCTTCCCTCGAGGTAAACAAAGACGTCTTCATTTTTTCAACTAGGACCCCATTCCGTTGGGTCTCTGGGCTCTGAAACCGAATCGAACTCCTCTCCGTCTCCAACTACTGGCCTACTTCTACCCGAGCCTCCAAGTTCAGGTCTTCTGCGATTATTTAAAACCGATGAACTAGAGAACGCAAAAGCCCCTTTGAGGGGCTTGCAAACCCCCACTTGATAGAGGCAAAATTCCTCGAGTTCAAGCTCAAAAAACCTCGTGAGCGTTTTCTCGAGACCTTTACAATTCTGCTCCCTCACCGACCGGGAGAAAAACCCTACTTTGACGTATTCAAAAACGTTTCAAATCGAATGAAATGATGGAAATTTTCAAGTCAATATCCGACATGACTTGAAATTTCAAAACCTTCCAAAATAATTTTCAAGTCTTGCCTTCACGTGCAAGGGCTGTCAATGGAAAAAAAATCCCCAAATTCCTCCGGAATTGGTGGGGAGGGGGGATTATGAAATAAAAATGCTTAAAAAAACAACAAAAAAAAGTGCATGCTAAAAATCAAGGCCAAGAAAAGGTCATAGGATCAAAAAGTACATTGGATCGGTGGGATAAAAATGCGTCTCAACATTTAACGGATTAGGGCCCAGATTTAGACGAAAAAATGAATCTGGATTCCGTAACTTTTCCGTTCAACAACGTAAAAAGTAGCCAAATTAGTAAAAAAAAGTGGTAAACAAATTTAGTAACATACAAGTACCAAAAATGAGCAAAATTAACGGATAAGGGTGCCAAATTTAACGGATTAGGTTGCCAAATTACCCGCGTCAGCGTCTGGCCGTCTCAGGGTTTCCCCCCGATAGACACTATATATATATATAAATATATGAGGGACATCATATTTGATATATATATATATAGATATATATAATATATATAAATATGTTATATATATATATATACTACTATATAGCCTATATATAGTATATATATATATATATATATATATATATATATATATATAAGTTAATTATAAGAATATTTATTAGTATCCTACTTTAGGCGCATACATTGACTTTGTGCCAGTACTGAATTGGGCCCGAACTGGCTTGACTGGCATACGTCGACACGTGCCATGGGACTGATCTGCTGTGGGCCGGTGCTGAGCCGGAAATTGAGCGCGTAATTCGGTTCAGTAGTTAGTCATATATACTCATATATATATATATATATATATATATATTAGTTATATATATAATTTATATAAATGATGACTAATATATACATTGTATATATATATATATCTTATTATACTCATAATTAATTATATATCAGAATATATACCTACATGTATATATAATATATATAATATATATAATCATATATCTATACTATATATATACTATATGGCGGTGCCTTAACGAATCCCGATAGAAGGAAACTCTGTTTAGGTAAATTTTTGAAAAATTTATTGCCACATCGAATACGATAGAAGTACATGGTTTCAGGCAAATTTTGAATTATTTGTTACTTTAGGTATAAGGTTTAGCAGGTGAGGTTATGGTTAGGTTAGGTTAGGTTAGGTTAGGTTAGGTTAGGTTAGGTTAGGTTAGGTTAGGTTAGGTTAGGTTAGGTTAAGTTAAGTGAGGTTAGGTTAGGTAACCTAAACTAACATAACTTAACCTAACCTAAACCTAACCTAACCATAACCTAACCCTAACCTAAACCTTACTACTCTTAACCTAACCTAACCTAACCTAACTTAACCACTGAACTAAAATAACACCTTTTAACCGTAACACCTAACCTAACTAAGCCCAAACCCCTAACCTAACCTACGACTAACCTAACGCTTACCTAATAAGTATACAACCAAAATTCAAAATTGCCTGAAACCAGCGTTCGCTTCTATCGTATCTCGATATGTACGTAAAAGTTTTCAACAACCCTACGTGGACCATGTTTCCTTCTAATTGTATTGCGTGATAAGGGTAGCTCAAATATATAGTAGGCCGTACTAATTAATCATATGTAGTATACTAGCTATACATATAGCTCGATATACTATATATATATATATATAAATATATATAGGCTATAATATAGATATATATATAAGTATATAGGATGTATACTACTACTATATATATATATACTCGGCACGCATCAGCCACGAGTGCGACGTTAAGCCAGTCAAGCAGTGTAGCCAACTCGGATCAGGCGCATTTTGTGAACGTAGGGCCAAGGTCAAAGCCATTCCAGCCATATTTCTGCTACTGCGCACCACAAATAATACTCTATTGTCTTTCAGTATATATATATATATATAATATATATGATATATATATATATATGTATATATATATATTATTACTAAGTAGGTAATTTCTATGAATAAATTATAGATATATAAATTTATTCACTCTCAGAGTCTCATTATTATATAATTCTTTATATGGTCAGTGAGGGTGTCTAAAGGACTGCATCAGTATGCCTAAACTCTGCCACGATACGGGGCGACAGAACACCTACAGAGTAACACCAAGATTATATAATTCGAATCAGCGGAAAATTCTAAGGAAGAGTTTAATTATTTTTTTTTTTTTTAGTTCGTTTCGGACATATTAAAAAAAAAATTTTTATATTTACCACTTGAGGGGCTCGGAACCACTGGGGACTCAACCTGCCATTTGCTTTGCGTTTTACCCTATGTATTCCTTTAGTTAAAACGAAGAAAGAAATAAATATTTATACGTTACTCTTTTTACAGCTATATTGTACTTACTCTGATAACTAAACGGTTGACTCGACGCTAGGGACAAACCGCAAAGATAAGTCACGTGTTCCCGTCGAGCTCTCGGGCCTCCCTGGACGAACGGGGGACTGTCTGTTCCCCCTGCCTGTCCGCCCCGTCCCTCGAGCCCCCTTAAATGGGGAGGGAAAAATTAACAAACGAACTTATTAATACAGCCACCTCCTTACACATTTGTCCGCTCATTCCAAATATATAATTTTTTACTGTAGGTGCTGCCGTTTTCTCGAGTTACATGCTGTCAGCTTTAGACACTCTGACGAGGTATGGGGTATTTAAATATAATATATATATAGAGGTAAGTTAGTATTTACTGATACTTATATAGTACGTATAATACTAGTATAATTATATATATTATATCCCGATATTAATTATAATAATAAACCTTAGTATATCATATATATAATTCAGTAGGAATATAGCTATATATATATATATTCTCGGCCTCGCGCCGACAAGGCGATCATAGAGCCGCCCACGGCAAGGTTGTCCCAGGTCCGGTGTTTGGGATTCGAATTGAAAAATTTCGCAAAGGTCCAGCGTGCTTGATTCCCTGAGATTTGCAATGCTCAGGGTGACTTAGCGGAAAATACGATTCCGAATCCGATTTGGAAATCTCCCGCCGATGTTGCCCGAGAAAGCTCCTCTTTCGACCCTGGGTCCCGGCGGGAAGGAAGGTGATTTCGCTGGCGAAATTTTCCGTGAAAACCTGGATTCGGAAAGGCATTTCTCGGCCGCGCTCGACCAGGGCGATAATATGGCCGCCCACGGTAAGAGATATCCCTCTCGGTCCAAAATCCGACTTTGGAAAATCTCGCGCTTTGTTGCCGAGAAGATCTCTTCCGACCCTGAGTCCCGGCGAAGAGAGGATGTTTCGCTGCGCAATTGCCCGGAAAAGCTGATCGGGAAAGTATTTCTCGGTTCCTGCGCCTCGCAAGGCATATATGCCGCCCAGCGGTAAGGAACCCCCCCCCAGTCCAAAATCGACTTGGAATTCGCGCGTGTGCCTGAGAAATATCCTCTCGACCTGGCCCCGCGGGAAGGAAAGGAGGTTTCGCTGCGCGGATTCCGTGAAGACCGGTGGAGGCATTCTCACGGCCGCGCTCGACAAGGGCGATCATAGAGCCGCCACGGCAAGAAGTTTGCCCCCACGGTTGGATTTCGGATTGGAAAATTTCGCTAAGTCCAGAGTCTTGTACGTTCCCTGAGAACGCATAGCTCAGGTGGACTTTAGTGAAAATACGATTCGATCCGACTTTAGGAAAATCTCCGCGAGTTGCGAAAGAAATCCCTCTTCGACCCTGTATATAATATATATATATATATAATATATATATATATTATATATAATTATTATATATATATATAGATATATATATATATATATTATATATTATATAAATATATATATATAATATATATATATAATATATATATATATATATATATATATATATATATATTATAATATATATTATATATATATATTTATTATATTATATAAAAAATATGTATGGAATCTTAAATAAAATAGAATAGGATTAGTCTACCTTTTAATAAATTTTCACTTACGTGGCTTTCTAATTTTTTACTGCCCTGCACTAAGCATTTTTTTAATTAGCACTCATTTATCGTACAAAATCGAACTTACGAAGTACCTTTTAGTTTATTTCGATGATCGTGATTTTTATATAATGTGTTTGTTTTTCTCCACTTTTAGTATATAAAATCTTTTTTAAAATCAGTTATAATATTTAAAGTTCTATCCTGTTATCGACCCAATTTTTGTCATTTCATAGTATTGGTTACAGCTTTATTTTGGTTTTCTTTAATTTAAACGAATTTATGGTCAACTAAAATAAATTTTAGTTTATTTGGTTTTGTTTTCTTTCCTTTTTAAATTTTTTTAATAAGTGGGCTTTTTTTATTTTTTTAGTTTTAATTTTAAATTTTAATCTTTTTTATTTTATTTTAAAAATAATTTTTTCTATTATTTTAATATTATTTAAGATAAAATCATTATTTATTCATTAAATTTTTTAGTAGTATTTTAATTCACTGTTTATGGCTTTTTGAGCTTCTAACAAAATTCGTCGCTGAAATCCGACAATAATTTTTTTTTGAGCGAAGGCTGGATCAGTAAAGAATGGCCTACACAGTAGTAGCGTGCTGATTTTATATATGGATTTTTTTATATAATTTAACTAAATTTAAATTTATTGAATTTGCTTTTCCAGCAACCTATTTTGTGTTTTCAATAACAAATCCATTTCAAAACTAAATGCCAGTTTACCGACCTAAACCATAGACAATTACCCACTTAATAAGTGTTAACAAATAAAATATAGAGCATTAAAAAGTAAAACCCTTTTGTGCAGATGCAGTTATTACTTATTCCCAACAAGACTTTTCTGATTTATTCAAGCTCATATTTTAACTGCTACAATATATATGTTTGCCTGCTTGGTTCCTTTTACTTCTCGAAGCAGTATATGTCTCTCTCTCTCTCTCTCTCTTCTCTCTCGCTCTCTCTCTCTCATCTCTCTTCTCTCTCCTCTCTCGCCTCTCTCGTCTCCTGACTTTTTTCGACCAACCTCACCCAAGGTATATATGTTCCCGGCCATAAACAATATTCACCATTTTTTATCATTTTTCTTAAATTCTTCACTCGCGTGTTGCAAAATAGATTTGAAAACAATGTAGTCTTGCTAACAAGTTCGTTAACAGGGGATTATTATTATTATTATTATTATTATTATTATTATTATTATTATTATTATTATTATTATTATTATTATTATTATTATTATTATTATTTATTATATTATTATTATTATTATTATTATTATTCTACAAAATTTTACAAAAAAAAATTTTTTTTTGTTCTGAGAATTTTCCCGTTGGTTGCGAATCTTTAAGGTAAAGGTGTTTATTTTATGTTGTGTTTTTATTCTCATACCTGTTAACGGAATATTTTAACGGCCCTGCACTAGGCATTTTGGCGGCCCTTTAGTAAGCATTTTTAAGGCCCTGTACTAAGCATTATTACGGCCCTGCACTAAGCATTTTTTACTGCCCTGTACTAAGCATTTTTACAGCCCTGTACTGAGCATATTTTACTGCCCTGCATTAAGCATTTTTTTTTACTGCCCTGCACTAAGCATTTTTTTTAGAGCCCTGCACCAAGCATTTTGAAGGCCCTGTACCAAGCATTTTTGCTGCCCTGCCCTAAGCATTTTGACAGCTCTGTACTAAGCATTTTTACTCTCCTGCACTAAGCATTATAACGGTCAATAGAAGGCTGATGAATCCTAAGAAATTTCGTAGAAAGATCGAATAAACAACAACTATTGCCTATAACACCCCATCGCATGTACAGTGTTAGTTAATTTAATAGATCTTTTATCGGTATTATTAAAACACGAGTATTGTGTAAAATTAAATAATTTATTAAAATATATATAAATAATATGAATCAGCTTTAATAAATTTATTTTTATTTTTAATTTGAAAAAAAATTCGTCCAACTACGATATTTAGGAAAAGCATTTCATATTATCCTTTTAGTGCGAAATGAATGCATAACACAGGAACATTTGTTCCAACCCATAAGTGCTATAAAATTAATAAATATGCTTCAACATCGCGGAAGCCTAGCCTAATCCTGAAAATATATATAGTATATATAAGGTAATTATATAATATATAATATAATAGTAATATAAGATATAGGTATAGATTGGTACAATACTACTATATATATTATATATAGTATATATTATACATGGGCGTCGTCAGGGGGGCAGGGGGGGGCAGCTTGCCCCCCCCCCCTAGACTGTGCGTTTACTCTTATAGAGTCTACCGGCGAATTTTTTTGGGATCAAAACGGTGCATCAGTTACGGACGGCGGCCGATTAAAGTTTGCTTTTACTAGATAAGGCATTTTATTTACGGTTACTACTATAATTATATATATATAGCTGTATATAGACTATATATATCGACAATAATAGGTATAGTCAAAATAAACTCAGTACTTTTCCAGTATATTATATATATATAGAGTATAATATGTAAATATATATTAATATATTACCTATATATATACATACTATCACAGTCCTAATATAATATACTCATATGAATACTTTATATGGAAAAAATCTCGTATAGCTCTATATATATATAATATAGTATACACGAGTAATATGGCGAAGGCTAGTTCAATGCGTCCATTTCCTCATTGCGAATTTCTACTATGCCATCACGAGCGCTCTCTCTTCTACCTCGATATTTATATGCTCTTTAAGCTCTGTCCTGGATAAGAAACTGTTTGTATTGGTTCCCTCCTATGTTCTTTTTTTAATGTTGATATGTATATATAAATTTCAGATTTTGTGTTCAGACCGGATTCTCAAATTCTTTATTTAATTGTTTAATGTTTCAAAGTAGCATTTTGAAATTATCACGTCCCGTGACGCCACTCTTAATAGTATGCAGCGAGATGCATTTTTTCGCATCGCGGATTGAGACAGGAATAGAGTTTGATTGTCAAACATCCGGTTTCCGATGCAGCATGCGGATCGCGTAGCATGTTTGATATTACTAGCTAGATATAGTAATAAATTTTACTATTATACTCGGTGATAATATAAATATAGTAAGCCGTATATATATATATATAATATATATATTATGGGTATATAGTATATATGAATATATGAGTATAGTATACTAATATATTTCTATCCTTAGGTATATTATAGTATCATCAGGCAGCTCCGTAATCACTATAGATATAATTTCAAGTGTGTTGCGCCGCACAATCTTTAGAGATTAACCGTATCAACCATGGTCGTTACCAGCGGGGTATGAAAGGAGGTACGTGGGACATCGTGAACCCACACATCAAATGCACCCCGGATCCACACGCTCTTTCGCCCAACCTTCTCCTTGAATGACAGATGTATTTGGATTTCGAAAATACTTTTGAAAGGAAATATTATTCCAGACCTTATATTGTTCCAACAAGTATTGGGCGAAATTCTATAAATAGGAGAGGTCTGTGGGCTGAGAAAAATCCAGTTTGTTTCTAGCTATTCCCTGAGAAAGCAGGAATGTCATTTGGCATCTTAAAACTTGGAACATCAAGAGGTTGGGGAGGACAGGCCAAGTATTCCTTGTTCAATTTTACTTACTCAAGCGTGCATGGGTAAACATTTTGCTGTAACTTCCACGCAAACACTTGTATTGTGAGGCATCATCTTGGAATCTAATCGCTTTGTCTTGGTAGATAAGTTATTATCAATCATTTAGCACTACATCTTTTTCGAATGGTAATGCGGCGTGACTTGTTCTGTCAGTACACTACATGAGACCTGCTAGCAAATTCTCCCAGTTAACTCTCGTTATTTTGACCTTTTATTGTAGAAGGTGTTGTTTCTTGTGAGTTCGCGTTTTTTTGTATTACTTTTAATGGTGGCATATTAATAGACGCTTCGATTGAAGTTTTCAAACAGTTCAACAGCAAAGAACGATTTTAACGTGTGGCCTAAAATTCTGTTAGCAAAAAAAACATTTCGTCTCTCTACAATCTTTCCGGGAGATCTAAGCCACTGGTGCAAATTAGGTTACTGCACGGGCATTACAGTTAAACGGAGTCATTACCATTCCTAGCCGCAAGTTTAGGACAACTTTCATTCCTTTTTATTTGTGAAGATGGTTCAAATGCTTCACTGTGGAGTTGGGAGGAATAATGGATACATTGGAGAAAGGAGAGCTGCTAGAGGCGCTGATTTTTTGGTAGTTTCTTCAAGTGGTTTCAATAGCGGCTTATATTCAGCGGTGATATGATGTCATTTTTCCACATTAATAAGAAGGTTAACTCTTGGCGGACATTAACGAACTGGACATTTCCCGTACGAGTGAAACCAGCAAGAGGTTCTTATTCTGAGCAATACTCTTTCCATGCATGAGTGAAGAATAACTATGGTCAGCGAATTTCGTTCGGGTTGCATGTCTTTATAACATTAAAATATGGAATTATCACGCGTTTTTGCGGAATTGCCTTCAACTCATTTTTCATTTTCATTTTCAGATTCATGTGACTTAAAGTATTTTTATCATAAAATTGCTTTATCAATCTCACAATAGCAACATATCCCGCGACAACATTTCCAGTGGTGAGGGCAACGCGGCGGCCCAGTATGGCGATCTTTAATAATGGCGGGTGAATGCGGAGTGTTAGCCATAGCACTGCACTACTCGATTTTTATTCTAACATCCCCTCCCACGTTCGAGTAAGTTATTTTTGCCCCTAAATACTCATCCAGATCCAGTGCAACTTTCATTGGGATATTAGGAGATTCCTTGGTACGTACGTTATGTTATAATAAAATTTTGTATATTTACTTCTTAAAAATAGGAATTTTGTAATATTTCGCATGATGAAGAACCCACACCCAGGCCCAGCACCTCGAAGAGTCAAGATATGGGTCCAGATTTTGGAGCTAGCGTTTTAGTAAATGAATCACGAAAATGAATTGGTAGATACGTTGGACATTCATTTATGATTTCGACTGAGAAAAAGAACAATTACTGAAAGAGTGTTGGATTCCACCTAAGACCTATAATTTTTTGGAAGATGCTACCCACTTAAAGAGGAAATTTAATTATGAATGGTTGGAGACATATTCACCTTGGCTGACATATTCCAGGCGTCTAAAGGGAGCATTTTGCAAGTTTTGTAATTTATTTCCACCAAATTAAAGTTCGGTCAGAGGAGTCCTAAGCTCTCAATATAGCTCACAAAATAATACAAGATGTTCATGCGTTGGTGGTATAGGGACAGGTGCATAAGCGACACGAGCGTTGGGAGCACAAAAAATCTGCTTTTCCGTCAGTTTCGCGGACAACCCTTATTGTTCCTAGCGGAATCTGCGTCCCAGGACCACTCTAAATTACCAGCCATTACTAAGAAAATCATAGAAGAGAAGATGAAAAAAAAAGGATTATATCCTCAATTAATTTCATGAAGAGGGTGACATTCCCTGTTCTGGTTACGCGCGATTTACCGCTTCGGGGTAAGCATCATGATTGAGGAGTGTTTTGCAAGATTTGTGCGCTCTGCGGACGTCGAGATGACCGAGAGATTCAGTCTACTCATAGAAACCATTGTTTGAAAAAGGAGGAAGAAAGGCAATGGCCCGACATAACCAAACAGTTTCAGGATTCAGGATGAGATCAATTTCTCTGAATGGGTGGTACTATATAAAGGACCAAGACATCGTTTAATCAAGGTTATCAAGGAGCGTGGCGCGTGATGTAGCCCTCACTAGCAGATTGAAACCGCTGCTATATTTCTTGGAAAGGGAACAATTATACATAGGGTTGCTCTATTTCAACAAAGAGTCCGATGAGGTCATAAGAGGAATTTATTGGCTTTGTAAACTGAAAGCGCTTGACGCAAAAACCATTGGCGAAAGCCATTGACGATTTTGTCAACGACCGAAGAACTGTATCCGAGAATTGCGTGGGGCTATGGGTGTTCATGCTGTTCTACGAGGTGCATCATTTCTGGGCAAAGAGTTAACCAAGCAATTAACATGCGGAGGGGCAACGCCCATCAAAATTATAGAAAAAGCATTGCATTACTGGTATCATTGCTTTTTTCTACAGAACCAACACACTTACCAGTGAGTGCAATGATGGGTGTAATCATCGAAATACCAGAAAATGCCGGCATAATCTCACTGTAGAAAACTATAATAGAACATTATTACTTTTTTTTTTTCGTGACGCTTGTCATTGAGAAGAAAATCATTAAGCCAAGCGATCTATTGCCCATATCGCGGGCCCTATGCTCAGGACCTATTCTCTTTGTGGAGATCTGTGATATCGAACCAACAAAGTGCATAGAGAGCAGTCGTTTTATACAAGCACAGTTGTACGAGATGATGCAAGGCATGTATAGCATTGATTTTCTACGTTTAAAGACAAGGACCGCCAACATGAAAAAACAACCGCTTATTTCTTACGTGCGATTCATCAGCCGCGAACTGTTAATTGTGGGTAATTACAATCATGTGCTATGATACTTCTGATCCCGGCCCAAGACTCTTGCGGCGTTAGAGCCATATGAAAGTAGACCATTCTCCAATCCAGGATCTCTTTGATATTTCGTCAAACCTCGTGCCATAGTGCGAGAGCATATGTGAGAGTACATGCGCAGAGCCGACCGGAAAGATCTGAAGAAAAAAGTCACCGATAAATGTTTAAAGAACTAATCAAATCGTGAGCAACTGGGACTTATCTGAGGAAAAGGAAGTAGTGACCACAGATAGGTTTCGAGTAGCAGCCTAGCCAGCCGGCGGAGCAGGCCATGCCAAGTGCATTAACTCCAAGTCCAGCGTGAGGATTCATAGACGTCCAGAAGATCCTAGATATTCAAAAACTTCCGTATCTAGATTGCAATATAGAAGCCATCTTTTCTTGGAATTTACTTGGTTTCTTGCTACTGCAAAAACACGGCTTAAGCGACTTGGACTCTAATCTCTACCTCCTTTATACCACGGATGGCTACGCTCAATAACCAATTTCGATGAGTTAATAGAGGAAAGCGCAGCAGCTTCATTTACTAGTTCTAAACACTTAGAAGATATAGGGAAGAGTAAAATGTCGAGATATTCGAACTTGATCACCAAACATTCGGATCCAAAATTAAGGACAAGACCAAGACTTCTGAGTTGAGGGTGAAAGAAACTAAAATCAAGATCTGCTTTATCTCCCAAGTTCTTTCATTGCTTTCACACAAAAAACTAGTAGTAATGATTTGAACACAAATACCAGAAAACCGCAATACTGTGGGAACTATAAAAAATTATTGCGTTTTTTGTTCGCGAGTTCGTCGCTTTGAGAAGAAAAATTGAATGCCACAATGAACATCATCCAAGACTCTCTTTGCCCTAGACCAGATGTCGCGATCTGCAACCTATAAACGACAAGTGCAATGGTAGCATCGCAAGGGAGCACCTTTGTACGATGATGCAAGCATTAGAAATCCTTTCCATTTAAGGAAATACTGCCACAAGAAAAAGCCCTTTTCAGTTGCATTCAGCGCATTAAGTGGTTCATTTCATCAGTGGCAAAGTAATGATATTGAGCGCAGAAGTTCTCTGCAAAGGATGTTAGAGCCAGTATGTAAAATGGCATACTGCCTAATCCGAAGACCTTGGATATCCGTTCAAAACCGTCGTCGGCAGAGATGGTCAACATACTGTGGAAATATGGATTTAGGAGCAACCCATCGAAGATGAATAAGAAAATCGAACCATGAAATGGTGAGAAGCCAGGAAGCGCAATCAGAACTGGGGCTGGAGCAACTGGGACTTGATGCGTTGAATATACCAGATGGATATTTGTAGCAGCAGGCACCGCAGCAATCATCCCAGCAGACAGAATGCCCACGGAGTCTGGGAGAAGATCGCTTGAAAACTCAAGGTGCTAGATCTATAACCTCTTCTTTGGAATTACTGTTTTCTACTGAAAATACACCTTTGCTTATGCATTGACATATCTACCTCCTTTCCACATGCTACTCATAACAATGATGAGTTAAAGGAAAAGACAGCATCATTTTATAGTTTTTACTTTTACCACTTAGAAGGCATAGAAGTAGAGCTAGAACTTTGATACAAAATTTGGGCGCACAAGAAAGCTGAGTCTAGTGCGTAAAACAAACAAAATCTGTTATCTCCACAAGTCTTAAAGGAACTGAACCTTAGTTCCTGGCGATCACTGTCGAGCGAACCAAAGGCTTTTGCCATAATACTACTCCCCACCGATCGCAAGACCACCAGAGTAACATGTGGCTACCCACCTCTATCAGATACTCTGCGAGTAGCGCACCCAAGAGAAAGGGAAAACTTTGGGCTTTGCCCAGACTAGTGGAAGACGAGCAGGTTGTAAAGGACCGGCTATGATGAGGTGTACAAAGAAAATTTGTTTTATTTGATCAATTGTAAATTTATGTAAAATAATTTTATTCAAAACAGTATGTTCGATGAACATTTAGACGTTCTTGAGCCGGAAGGAATGTACTTTTTTAAATGCTAAGTATCAATTTTGTCAACTGTGCGACCATTCCTATCTTGATTGTGAGAGTTTAGTCCAATCAATTGCATATTGTATTATGATAATTACGTATCTGAGTTTTATTAAAATTAATTTTTTAAAATATGAATCATTTAATTTATCCATACAAAGTGGTTTCTAGGTTTTACTCATCTCTCTCTGTCTAATATATATTATATATATATATATATAATATATATATATATAATATATATATTATATAGCTGATAAAATATAATTAATAGCGATTTCGATATATACCTAATTTTCTGGAAAATTCTCCGCAATGTATTGCTATATATGAAAAATTCTTACTACTTCTTATTCTAATACCCTTATATAGATAATATATATATATAATATATATATATATAATTATATAATAGTATGTATATATAATAATTTGTAGTATTGTTTTTTTTTTTTTTTTTTTTTTATATACAGGAGATAAGACAAACCGATCAACGTCATTCGTGAGGTTCAGCTCATAAACAAGGAGGAGGTGTAAGCGGACTCAGTTTAAACGTCTGTGATTCAGGACCGGAGGCCAAGGCCGCTAGAAGGAAGAATAACCCTTCAGCGAATTTCTCCCACGGAACCGAGCCAAGTGTTGCTGCATACTGGGACCTCGTTTGGTTGGGCGATGCTCTAACCACTGAGCTATCGGGCGCGCTATGTTATCATAAATAACAGATCAAATATAAAGTTAAAGAAAACGCGAATTTACTATAATATTAGTAGTACCGTCCCTAACGTATAGGTAAATAGTAAGATATATAAACTCCATTACCGGTATCTCAAAATCACCGTAATCTTTGTAGATAATAAAAAATATCTCGCTAGCATATATGATTTGAGTGCTATATATTACTATAATTATAGTAATAGAAATAGCAAATATAAGTATAAGTGGGAAGATTAGAGAAGAGAAGATTACAACCATAACATACATATATATAAACCTAAACATGCCATTATAGCGACATGACACAACATATATATGCAAATATAAATATCACTACGTATTATAATACTATCCGAGCTGATCAAATATACTATCAGTGTAATCAGCTACTATCACTACAGTATATTAAAAGCAGATACTTTACAGCTAACACCAATTATTAACTCATTATTTTCATTAACCGTAGCTATGTGCAGTGCACTGAATAATCTTGATATATTATGTATAACCATTTTATTCCTCATTATGGTTATTTACTATAAAAGAGTCTATAAAATTTAAACGCTGCCTGCCCGGACCCTTTGTTTTGGAAGCTGGCGAAGCGACCAATGGTTATATATATATAATAAATATAGTACTTATTACTCGGTATACCTAATAGTACTATAGCTTCGGACTTATAATAGTATATATATATATTATATATTATATATAGATATATATAGGTACGATCATATTATATATATATAATATATGAGTATATATACGCCTATATTTAAAAAAAATATGCTATGGAATCTAAATAAAATAGAATAGATTAGTCATAGCTTTATAATTAAATTTTACAACTTTACACTGTATGCTTCTACCATCCATGTCTAGACTGTCCCCTCAAATAAGACATATAATCCTAATTAAGCACTCATGTATATCTTCGTACAAAATCGGAAGTTAAAAAGAAAAGTTACCTTTCTAGCGGTTATGTAATTTTCGCTGATCGTTATTTTTATATGATGTAGTTTATTTTTCTCCACGTTTTAGTATATAAAATCTTTTTTTAAAATCATTACTAAGTAACTAAGAGGTCTATTCCTGTTGATCATACGACATCTGGTGCAATTTCAATAAATTGTGACGTTACGAGCTTTTTATTTCTGGCTTCTTTGATCTTAAGGAATTTTTTGACTCTAATGGCAATCTTAATCCTAACCCGAAGTTATTGTTTTGCTTCTTCCTTGCTGACGCTTGTGTTAGTTTAAGTTTATTTTATAATCTTATAGATAAATAAATTGTATATCATGATGTAGTTTAATATTTATTTTCGATTAAAATCTACGTATTATATTCCTATAAATAGCTTGTCGTAAGTATACCAAAGGTTACCACCTCTAATAGGGATAAAGTGTCAGTAATATATTTGTGAATGTGGATGTTGAGTCTTTTTGAAATGACCGATATATTATTATAATATATAATTAGAGTATTTTGTAAAGTGAGAAAAAAGTATTTTGATAAGGGGGTGCCCCCCCCCATGCTTCATGTAACCTTTTCAGTCAACCAATAGATTGATAAATATTTAAAGATTACAAGTTTAGCAGCATAGGCTTACTATAAGCATTAAAATGTAAATTTTAAGAGAAACTATGAGTTTACAATTAAATTTTAATCATAGCTAGCAGAAAATATTATCTTACTTTTGATGTTAACATAAATTACATTCCCTAATAAGTAACTTACTATGTTTACCATAACAGTGACAATAAAAAAAATTAATTTTTAATTTCTAAAGATATAATTAACTTCTATTGTCTTTTTTTATATAATATTTATAAAGTCGCAGTACCGTATCATTTATATAATCTAGAGTATCTGTCAGCTATACATCTCATCTCTTCATCTATCACTCATATCTTACTCTTCATCTCTCTATCTCTCATCTACTCTCTCATCTATCTTACTCCTACGGTTATTCTACTACTCTGTATTCTCATGCTTACTACTCACACACACCCCATCACAAGCACTTACCAATACACTATATCAATCACTACACATATAATTCTAGTCACTTATGCTTCACTGCAATATACATCTACAAATACAACCTCTATCACACAAATTCCCACTTTCTATGCCTCGCATTCTCTCTCTCTTAATCTCCATCTTCATCTCGTCTCTCTCGTTTAACTAACTGTCTCTCTCTCTCTCTTTCATTATCTGTC
>JABUQX010121743.1:12500-25202 GCA_015478945.1 Trachelipus rathkii | reverse complement strand
TTAATATATATATATATATTTAAATGGCAGACATGAATGGAAATAATATGAATAATAATTAAAATATAATATATATTTATTTATATATATATTATATAATATATATATATATATATATATTATATAATATATATATATAATAATATATAGATATAATATTAATATAATATATTATATTATATTATAATATATAATATATATATATTGATTGGTTGAAAAATTAAATTTTTATTTAAACTGGTTTAAAATGAATTGAAAAATAAATAATTGAATTAATGAATACATTATGAATGAGGTAAATATACTATTTATGATAATATATATATATATATATATTATATTATAAGTCTATATATTATAATCATATATATATATACATTATATATATATAATATATATATATATAATATATTATCATATAAAATATATAGTATTATAGTACATGGAGTGTAAACATGCCTCGAACCTGAGCAATGGTTCGCGCACTCCCGAGAATGAGATTGCGTTTGTTTGAGGTGTGCCTGAACCTCTTGATGGAATTCAGCAGTGTAACTTCCCCTACATTGCTAGCTCTTATCCTCATATCAGGGACTCTCACTTCCCTGTAGTGCGTCGTAGTGACAACGTGTCGTAGTGACAACGTGAGGAAGATGCGAATCGTCAACCTGATGAATCTCTCCATGCAGCGTTGGCTCCCCCGCAGGTTCCGTCAACTGTGAAATGGCTCTTGCTGTTGCATCGGTGTCTTTAATCTGATTGTAATACTCGTTATCATCGTTCAAGACCATCCAGTCACGGTCCTTAGTCTTCTCTACATCCTTCACCATCTTATCCATACCTTATTTTGGTCTGCCCGCAAGCTAATCGATATTCTCCCTTTCCCTATTTCAGCGCTCGTTATCCTTTCTTTAGATTACGTAAAAGTCCATCTTCTTTCTCAAATGTTATGCATACGACTTCGGTCCTGACACACAGCCTGTCAGCTGTTACCATTTAGCCCCTAACTCATTCTGGTAAGAGGTTCCGAGGAGACTTACCCGCGTAGGTGAACATAATCTTTTTCTTCTCTCGGCTATGAAGACACAGCTGGTCGTTTTCCTATCCCGAGCAGTAGGAGAACGCTTCTGTCCAAACAGAGTCTAGAAAGTCCATAAACTTCCATTACGTGCATAGCAGCCGTTGGCGTTGGAATGCAGTTACAGCCAACATTTGGTGTGTTTACCCGTCCGATGTGCCCACGTATCGACGGAGGTAGTCTGTCACCTCCTACAATATGGTTATTCCCCCGCTACAAGATATGTACCGTACTCCAGGTCCGGCTCTACTCATCCAGGTCCCAGTCAGTCTTGCTCCGTAGCTTGAGGCGAAGAATATGCCCTATACCGTGGCACCCTGGTGGGCGCTAGCTTCCCCAAAGGTAGAGTTCAGGAAGAGTTTTAGCTTTATGTATCGCATGCACGGAGTTAGCTTGCTTTGAGTTATCAGGATTAAAATACAAGCCTTCGATGTCTCTTTGAAATCCTAAGAACTGCGTTGAAATTTCAGTGATGAATACCTTAGATGGCACACGCATCAGGGAAGACCCTGAATGTCTATCATGATTCTCCTCGATCTTCCATTGTAATGTCTACTCCGACTACTCTATATATATGATCCGTTATTAGAGCTATGTTGACTTCGGTACGATATGTTCAACTTCGTTGAATTGCCAGAGCCATATTTGCGGTAAGAAGTGATATCTTGAATCTTTATACTCCCCCTTCAGCAGGAGCCGATAAGTTTGAATGTCCCCGACTGGATCATGCCTCATGTAACACCCTTCAAACAATCTGCGCTGTTATATCAGTGTCATATTGGCGTTCGGGCCCCTATCCCACTTATACTACACTTCATACACGCTAGATCACTACGATGCCTGCCGACACAGGTGGTCGAAGATGAGTGTGTCATTCATAACGGCCGGGCAAAAACAAGGTGTTATCGAGATCCGTAGGGAGGTGTCGGCAAGTAGGCTTACCGGATAATGAAAGGTCCAAGTATGTAGTTGTGTTAATATCGTTTGACGCAGATCGTATAATCGGAAGGCACAGAACTCACGTCCTGTGCAGGGTTATGCTTTTCGTGGGGTAACCGCTGCAGGGAACATTTAGTTTTAGTAATATGCGTGACATGGTGTTTAAAGTGAGCAGGTCGTGAAAATTCGAGGTAGTCTGGACCGGGAGTTTCACCCCTCTCCGAATAAAAGAGGCTATATCCCTTTCGAGGTTATCACGTGGTGTTAAGGTTAAATTTACCATTTTCCGGCATTATTATCTGAAGGCTTCAGATATAGATTACGTCCCCTGGCCGGATACAGATGCAAGGGAAACATAAGCTTTGTCTTCTCCTACAGACACAAATTAAAACTCTGACGATATACGTTTGCCTAATATTTCAATTGACGTACTAGTTCATAGTATTAGCTCATATTAGTTATTCATATATATATGTATATCACCTATAGTATATATTATAATTATTATCATATCATGTATATCGTAGTACTATCATATATATATATTCATTATTACTTTATTCACTGAATATATAGGTAGCTTTCCAATACTCAATTTTCGATATTATCCGTTATTCATGTTATTCATTAATTTTCATTAATTATTATTATCCAAATTCAATCTAACTTACTATTCCATAATCATTATCTACGTGATTATCTCTATGCTTTTACAAAATCACAGGTCGAAAAGTGGTTTACTACCTGCTCTTTTTTTTCGAAGCCCATTTTCCCATTGCCTTACTTCATCACCATAAATCCACAACTCGTTTCTAGACTGCTGAGCAACAGTGACAAGTCACGAAAGGCATTAAACAACAACATACAACCAACAACAACAACAACAACGGAAATAACAAATGCAACAACAACAACAGCACAACATAACAACAAACAACAACAACAACTAACATCCATCACAACAACGAACAACATAACAACGAACATACAACAACATGAAAGCTACTATCAACCTTCCAAAAAGCTATGAAAGTGATTGAGAACCAGAGGTCGCAATAGGTGATATATTGCATCCGTATTGCAACGATGCATCGAGCATCGACTTGCCATCTGATGCGATCGCGCAGTGCATCGATGCCGATTGCGAGTAATTGCATTATGGCAACTCACACCACAGACACACACACACACACACAACACACACACACACCACACACACACACACACACACAGCACACACACATCTTCACACACACACTTTATGAATACAAATAAAACTGGAGTGGAAAATGGAAGAGTGTCCATAGGCCAGTTATGCAAATAATTCTATATTCAAGCCATGACGAGACGAAATGGAATGAAATATAATAATAAAAATACATTTACTTCATTCATATTTGGTATATAATATACCCGGTATTACTACTACTATTAGTGCGTCAACCCATCACTTACTACTATCATTCAGCCGTAACATAACATACTGCTACAGTTAAGCGTATATATATGTTTTTTAGCAGCATACTGAAAGACGTATCGTACCGTTATATGGGGATCGTAAAAATCTATCTAAACTAAATCGAGTACTTACCATCTAGTGAGAGATAATCTAACTACGGCAAGTGCCCTTTGTATGGAGTATATATTATACAATCCATGTGCTCAGAACTTATGAATGGAATCAATATGTGAAAATGTAAATGATCGCTCACATAATTCCTTACAAATGTACCTATAAGCTGATATTGTTACTAATTCGACGTCACCTGTGTAGGCAACTCCATAAAGTATATTATATGCCATTTTATAACATCTCAATCATGATACCGAGTATATTTCTTCTTCATATACTACTAGCGCTACGGGGTATGATACCTAATTATGGAGCAGTAAGATTATTACTATTCTCTAAGGCTTGATGTAACACTATCTTAACTAAAGTATCTAGTAAAAATCATATTAAAGTAGACGCTCTTTACATTAGAGTTGTGCCACATATCATCTATAGAGGACAATATCATAATTTTATATCTAATCCGTTAGGAGATATGCCTCTTGATAATCTACTATTCAATTTATATATACTTCTGCGTATAATATACTGTCAGCATCCTGGATCAACTAGTTAATAAGCTATATGGTATGAAGCTAGTATGAACAGAGGACTTTTCTTTATTTTAGACCTGGCTAGTGACCCATGATTATGAAATAATAATTATGATTTTAATAGAATAGCTAGTTGACTAAATACATGGTACCATTTTTCGAAATTGCGTCCTCTCGTTCTCGCTCAGCGTCTACTTCAAACACATTTCCTCTTCCGGGGTAATTCTCCTTAGGTCACATATCTTAGTGATAGGTGTCATACTGATATATACTATACAGGCGACGCCTAGCATACTATATATAGTGTTAAGAATTACCCTCTTAGCATATTAATATATCAACAACTAACATACTTAAATATCACATGCCACTTAGTAGTAAACTATCTCTATATCTTAAGTGACACATAGAGCTATATATAATGTATTATATAGTTAAAGTTGCTAGGTATACTATATGTAAAATATATTACTTGCTTACATGACATATAGTCAGTATAGTTCAGTTACATGGATAGGAATTTGTGGTCAACATGCCTCCTAACCCTTTTCAAGCAATGTTTACGCGCCACTCGCCGATGTGAGAGATGAGAGAATGCCAACATGAATGTCAGCATCCCTCGTTGTGTTTCGAGGTTGCGGCTTGAAAGCCTTCATTGATGATTATTTCTAAGCTACTAACAGATGCTGAACTGATAGCTACTCACCTACACTTGCTAGTCTCTTCATCCTCGCTCATATCAGGTGACTGCTCACGTCGTCTTGCCATACTAGTGCGTACGTAGTGACAACGTGAGGAAGTATGTGTGAGCGCACTTGCTCATACGCTGATGGAAGTCTTGCATCCATCGCGACGCAAGCTTGGCTCCCACCGCAGGTTCCAGTCAACTGTGAAATGCTCTGCTGTTGCATCGGTGGTATGATGTTTATGATCGGTTAAAATCTGATTGCTGAATACTCGTTATCATCGTCTCACAGACCAGTCCAGTCATCTACTATGGTCTCTTAGTCTCTCTCTTACACTAGCCTTTCTCTCACCATATCTAGCGATATCCTTATACTTATTATTAGGTATCGATTGCGATCGCTCGAAAGCCTAATCATCAGCTTGGTATTTCTCACACTCTGTCTTTCCCTCAATTCAGTCGGTTAATCCCTTTTTGCTATTAGCTATCGATACGGAAAAGGTCCGATCTCTCTTTCTCAATCGTCTCGTTATGGCATACGACTTCGGTCCTGTACACTTATCGATCAGACTAGTCACCTTGTTACGACTATAGGCGCCTACATCTCCACCTCTCACGAAGTGCGTAAGGTTTCCGTAGGAACTATACCGCATGTACTGGTGGGAACACGACTAATCTTTTCTCTCGTGTCTCTCTCTTGAAGTACTACCAGGCCTGTACGGGATCTATTCACTATCGCATATGGAGAACCCCTTTCATGTCCAATCAAGCTATGTCTAGAAGTCCATTCAATTCCATGTCTCGTCTAACAGTGCCTCATGAGGCATGATAGAGTGATGCAGCTGTAACAGCAACTATTTGTGGCTTTAGCCTGTCTCCGATCCTTCTAGAGCTCGTATTACATGTCTGGTCAGTGTAGTGACCTCTTACAATACTGTGTAGTCCCCGTCCTACAAGATCTATCTATAGTATCTCAAGGTCGGGCTCCTATTCATCATGAGTCCCATTACTATGCTCGTAGCTTTGGACGAGCAGCAGAATTATTCTTCTCATTACGTTGGCACCCTTTGGGCTAGCATCCCACAAGTAGAGTTCAGGGAATGAGTTTAGCTTGTATCCGCCGATGCACGGGTAGGCATTTGTAATTGTGTTGCAACTCAGGATTTAAATCTAACGCTCTTGCCATTCCTCTGTGAAAATCCTGGCTGGATAGAGACTCGTGTGGAAATTTCACAGGTGTATATCTTAGATGGCACACCATCAGGAAGACCCGAAGCTTCAGTCTTCCACTTCATGAAGGCTTCCACATATTTGCTGAATATATTATCAGACTTCTTGAATTGCCAGACTTCGTAAAGTTTCTTGATTTTATATCCCTTCAGCAGCGCAAGCAGAGCAAGTTCTAATTCGGGACTGCAGTAGACACCCTTAAGCATTCTGTGCCCAGGTTATCAGTTGTGTCAGTCCCGGCATTTTACCTTCATACCATGGATTTCACCATACATGTGCAGCACAGGTGTGAGGATGAGTCGGAGGTTCAGATTCATTTATATCGTCCGGTGCTATCCAAAACAAATGCGTTGCAGTGATAATGACTCCTTCGTAAGCACGATTGCAGTATAGCTTACGTACGGATGATATAGGCCAACAAGATGTGGGTGTTAATATCTTGACGAAGATCCGTCTATCAATCGAATGGCCAACTCACGTCCTGTTGTGAGATTTTCCTGTGCATTGGCTACCCTCCAGGAAACGATTTAGTTTTTGGCACATAGTGTAAGTAATTAGCACAGAGAAGTGGTGTAAATCGATTGTCCGTGAAGGAATGCGTGGAGTTTCACCACCCTGCGACGGATTAGTACAGGGAGAATGGCACCTGGTTAGATTAAATGTCGCAGCTGATACTGCCTATAGCGAGGTGGTATGTGAATACTACGAACTGGCTTCTCAGCTGCGCCCGCATATAGACCGTCCCCACAACCCAAACGCTCTTTGCCATTCATGCCCTGTGCTGACTATTTCACCTAAGTTTTTCAGATTCGTGCTGCTCAGTTATCTTCATTCACGGTGGTTAGCTTCACAGTCTGTTTCATGTCTTAGTCCAATATGCATCAAACACTCGCAGCAGCCCTCACACTCCTCGTAAAACCAACACTTTCTATCTATATTCCGTTCTCTTGCTGTCATCTGGTTAGCAGTATATGTATACAGATCTCGAAGGCTGGAGACCTCGCCAATCTTCTGTCAGACTAGCACTACTCATATGACTCCCCTAGTGTCCACTTGCCGTGATACAGTCCATGTAAGAGGGGAAGACAACTTTCTCAAATTGGAAAAACTATGGCTCGTGCCGATGGTTATTGGCGCGCCACTCTTACCTATCATTTCAGCTATAATCAGTCTGCATCATTAACGTTACATATGATACGAATATACTTTTGGCATATTTAACAGAATGACAGGGTCTTTCTCTCTATATACCTTATGCAGAGAATGACTCAGGAATTCATTCTCATTGCAGATACTTAGGCACCTCGAGCATCAACGCGTCATGCACTTTGAGGCGCACATGCTTCTCTTTACTCTATGATTTGAGATTTCAGTCCGTACGTTGCCGTCCATTCCTCATAGCGATGTAAATTCGATTCTTAACTTGTGGGCGTCCCGTCAGTGTAGTATGCAACTCACCTCAACAGTTGTAGCCGAAGTGTTGAGATCACGTGAGTATGGAGTTGGACAGTCAGACTCTGGGTACATACTTGTCCATTCTATCTAGCAGCCCGATACTCGCTTTTATATGATGGGCTAATGGTCTGACTTTCTTCGACTGGCGTACGGGTATGGAACCTACGAGCTACTATAAATAGATCTGAATGTACGACATAAGTCGGAACTGCTATAATGAGTTTAACGTGACTACGAGTATCAGGTCGAGAAAATCGAATTTTATTACCTGGCGGTATAATCACACGTGCAGGAATACTATGCACTCTCGCATACTTATTAACTACAAGACATTTGGTCTCGTAAACATGGTTCCTACTATCACCGGACGACATGGTAAGCTGCGTTGACATTCGGAATCGATTCATGTCGTAAGATCTATTTACTCTGTGGTTGACAATCATCGATACCATTTTCAAATTCAGTCTCATTCTCATCGTTCTCGACTCATGCTGTGAGGTGGCTACTTCAAACATTTCTCATGTCCGGAGGATCTCGAAATGGATCTCTGTGTTATAATTTCAGTTGCGTGTTTCCGCTTTACGTCAGGAGATCTGTAAGGAAGAAACCCCTGAAGCCCCACTACCTTCAAGATCCATGCACTTAGGTAACTTCTTTAATGCACAAGGCATGAACAGTAAGTATCTTTGAAATAAAGTTTGATTACGCCACCCGCACTCTCGCAGTTAGCAGTCTTGACTGATGTCTTGTGCCTCTCTTCACCAGACTTCATTGCAAGACGATCGATTAGGTGACAGCTCCAGGTTGCGTGGCATAGCAGATTTTGCCCACTATACTGACTGATTACATGTAGTATCACTAACTTCCAGTACACGTTGATCATTATTATCCCCTGCCTCTCGCTGACATCCCCTGCTCGTTAATTTAACCTCTGTAGCGGGTGTGCGCTGGCAACTATGCGTATTTTTCAGCTTTCCTGTTTTGTGCTGGAGCATCGTGAGTATGAACTTGAAGAGCTATGTTATGAAACTGTATCTACAGACTTAGTAACTCTGAATTGCGTGATGCATGTCCTTCAGCAGTCATAATTCAGAGGTAAAAATACTCCACTGCCACTGTGAATTGTCGAGTTTCTAGTGCATCACTTCCTCGCACTCGTTGATACATTTCCGAGAATGCGTTCTGCTACGCAGCACATTCATCAATTCACGCACTAGAGCATAGCCTGACACTAGAAGGCTGTAGTGCGCAGGCACTTCGTTTACAGCGATGTCTTGTGGCTAGGTTCGATGTATCACCATCATCACTAACTTGCTGCTATTTGCACTGTTGATTATTGTTGCTATCGATTCAATGTGACGTTGAAAGTAAAAGAAAGATGAAGCACCTGGTTTTTCTTCTTCAATGCGGGCGTAGATCAGTGGGTAACTCTTGTATCTTCTGTCAGAGTATACATTCATTTCATGATTATCTCCGGTCCATGCACGCATACTTTTCATTGCACATACAGCTGCAGTGGATTATGTGCACAGTCGAGGGTTGGTGATTGCACGCTATCTTGTACAGCCACATTATTTGCATCGCAAAGGGTGCACAACTTTGGAGTTTCTTGCAACGTCGTTTCTCTTATGGAGAGTTGAAAAACATCTCATCATTGTTAGAAAGTTACCCTGTTTACAAACATTGCAGAAGGAGAGTGTGATGTAAGTATTCGTCGAGTTAGCGTCAGATTTCCCTGTTACACTGATGTAGGAGTCACAACACTGAGAGGTGAACATCTATATTCCGTGATTTCATCCGCTATAAATGACCTCTAGTACATATAATCTGTCCGTGAAGCATAAGTGCTAGAGAATTACAGACGTAAATAGGCTGCAAACCTCATAATTAAATGTTCGCATCGTATACTGCATAAATTATAGCTCAGAATGTTATTGAATGGTATATTTCTTATCTTGGGATACACGTAGGATAGAAAAGTAAAATAACAATGATAAAAAATGGGTAATAAGGTGTTGGGTACGACTTATCCCAATTTAAGCGTCTTCCATTGACTAACCTATAAACTCACAATATAATGTGACACATACTACGCCTTATACATCCAGTAGCAATGCAGTCAGGTGTAGTAAAACTATACTACTCTAGGAGGTGATCTATCAAGTATATAGCAATAAAACGAATTACGCATTATCCAAATATTTTTACATGATATACTTATTGCAAATAAATTGATTCATAGGAATCATATAGCGACTCTTCATATTGCCAAGCCTGCATCTGTGTACGCGAGCGACAATTCATACCTTCCCTCAATGTTGAGTTAGGAGACAGTTGAAATCACGTTAATGGTGGGGGCCATAAGTTAATGCCTTACAGACGCCGGGGACGTCCGTGGGAATAATTCTTTCCAGTAGGTGGCAGGGTGAGGAGTTTGTGACGAGGCAGTCCATATGGCTCTGTATCCACAGGCCAAGAGAGTGACTGCTTTTAGCGTTCTACCTTGTCTGTCAAGCGATTGACATTCTGGACGGGCTCATTGGAATCACGCCACTGAGTTCATGCGTACTCACTCTCTGATAAGTTGAGACTGCCATTTTACTCGAAGGGCACGACTAAGACTAATTGAACACCCTACCGAGGGTCCATACTGCCAGGCGATGATTACGCGAATACTTGCAACTCCATTACAATCTTACTGGCGTTAATTAGCCATGTAGCTTGATCTCGTACATAGGATACGACCAATTTAACAAAAACGTATCAAGCTATTGGTGACGATTAATATGACGCGGTGATGATTTACCAAATCCTGATAATTTGTATCTCTATCATTTGTGTGTAGGAGGGTAAATGCGAACGAAATATTCTTGTTAGTTTGCCGCTTGGAATGTGGAACGCACTCACTCCGCACTCCGGTTAATCATACTCTGCTGAGCGAGTAATAAACTTCACGACGACATAATAGAATAATATAATGCTAATAATAATAATAATAATAATATACAACTTTGAATATATTATGCACTTTAAGAAAATGTATCATTAATGATCCCTGAATCCATTCATATAATACACCACTCCCTTCTCTGAACACCCCCTGCTCGTTAATTCTAACCCTGTAGCGGTGTGTGTCGATTATTCCTGAATTCACTCAGTCAGAACGCGACGAATGCTATGAGTGACATTTAGAGCAGAGATCGTGCAGTGAACTATCCGCATCGACGCTCAGTGGAGCGTCACTTGAAGGGTCCTAGCGTGCGAGCGACCAATACTTCTGACAGCCTTTCGACGCTGGTGCCGACTCTAATCTGTGTTACAGCATCGTTCGGACTATGTCCATCACCATTGCGCTGCTACTCTCGTACTACGACACTCACACTACACTGAGAGAGAGACATGAGGCGACAGGAGTTGCACTGATCGATACCCAGATCCAGACAACGAAGCGCCAGTTGAGAACGTGGGAGTGAGTGGGAAGTTCCTGAAGATGAGAGAGACAACGCTATAAAGTATAATATTTAATCATAATAATAATACAGTCCATCATAATAATGATAATATCAGTTCATAGATGAAGAATGAATGACACTCTCAAGTATTATAATGAATAAATAATCTAATATCAAGTACAATTCGAATTAATAAGTAATAAGCTCCATGCTAGCCAGATGATCAAATTTTCAACCAAGTAGACACCCTTCATTAGGTAGTATAATAATAAGCATGGATTAATAATAATAATAATAATAGAATTAGTATATAAACATAAAATAGATTATAATTATAATATAATATATTAATAATAAATTATATATTATTGCTACTACATAATGCGTGAATATAAATAACAAGCTATTAGTAATAACTCATACCTTCAGAGGTCGAGGCTGGGAAATATTCTTTCCTATGATATAGATGCAGTAGGTGGATAAAGTATAGGTATGAGAAGTATGAGGTATATGACTATCATCGCTACTAGTGGGTAATCTCGTGTGTCGAGCGTGCGCGCTGTGCTAGTTTACTCGCTCGGGTAGGACGTCCATCTTTACAAGCATCACGAACTATCAAACACCACTACCCGAACAAGAGAACATATGATTACTTTGATTAGTCGTTTAGATGATCATAAGTTGATAATAATGCTTGTGATGAGTAGAATATGCTGAGATCCTGATGATTTTTTTAATTTTGTAAAGTGAGAGATGTGTGTTGTGTTCTGAATTGTTATGATAGAGTGTAATAGAGTAATAATAATAATAATAATGAATAATAATAATAATAATAATATGGTGTGTGTGTGATAATAATAATAATAATAATAATAAATAATACACACTCGTAGCATGCGATGTGTGTGCGTCACGATGAACTCTCTTAGCCTTCTCCAATGAGTTACATACCTACACTAAAATATTGAGCGAAATCGAGTGCCATTCATACGAAGAGAAGTATTTTGAGCAATATACATATCCGCTCTCGCTGAAGTGGCGGCGTTATAAGTTAATTCTAGGAGAGTCTCTCCACATGTTGCGTAGTGCTTACTGCGATCTCACTGCTATTCGTAACTTCCATGTAGTGGCTGGTCACCACTAGTCGGACATCCACCTCGCTCACATATTACGAGTAACCAGTAGCGTATGTTCTTTCTCACAGAGATCACAGCACGTGCCGTAGCAATTAGAGGGAATGATCATCTGTCTGTATTGATGCCCAGCCTCCTTCAGTTATTTGTTCAGTATATAAGTGACATCTGGACTTCTTACGAAGTTTCATGACATCTCAGCGCATGAGCTCTGAGTCACGCATTGAGATCACGCGACTTGCGAATTATTATAGCTATAATATATGATATAATATATAGTATATATATATTATATATATATATATATATAATTATATAATTTATATTATATATATATATATATATATTATAATATATATATATATTATATAATTATATATATAATAATATATATATTATATAATATATATATATATATATGATATATGAATATTTACCTATATATACTGGATGAGATATAAGTTATTACACAGCCGAAGTGTCTGAGTATGAAATAAAACAGTGTTTAGAAACTCACCATACGACCCTGCGGATTTGGGCCAATCCCTGCACTAGTACCGCTGCTGTGAGCTCTCTCTTGAGCCAACACGAGATCGACGAGACCGTCTTCGTCATCATCACTGAAGT
>JABUQX010121743.1:0-10000 GCA_015478945.1 Trachelipus rathkii | reverse complement strand
CACCATCAACATCATTATAATAAACCTCTGTTCACATCTTGCCTAAATTTCATATATCATTGAAGATACGTTTCAAACTGGTGAAGGAGGATATACGCGAACTCACACGTTTAACTAAATGAATGGAGAACATACCTGTCGCGGGGTGACTGATGAAGAGCCGTTCCGGACTACTGCCGTGCATTCTTACCACAACAACTCCCAAAATCGATGTAGTGTTTTTAGCGTTCCCAAAAACGTCTATGTTTTTTCACCATCCTCCACTCCCTCTATCACGTTTTTGGGTGAAACGAGACATCAGGTCTTTACTAAAAATGAATACAGAGTTCTCAAACGAATCAGAATCGAAAATGCTATTGAACTCGTAGGACCTGTTGAATTACCCTGCGTCATCGTCTTCTAACATGATCCATTTTTAGAAACTTCCTTCTAACCCCCGAGAACCGTAGCTTCACTGCTTCGAAGCTCATCGACACTATCTCAGTTACAAGCACTCTGGAACGTCCGAGATGTCGTGAGTGCGGTATCGAAATCAAAGCTTGAACATTACAGCTGTGAGATTTTCTCTACGTCTCCGGACCAAGCATTATAGCCTTCAAAACTACTCGGAAGTTCAATGTTATTTCTACAAGTATTAAATAAAATGATAATAATTTTTAAAAATTGTAATATAAATAAATAATAATAATAATAAAAAAATAATAATAATAACATAATAATAATATAATACATAATAATAATAATAAATGCCAGTGATAATAATAACAACGACATAGGTGTACTTGTATGCCAAGGTGATATATAAATATATATATATATAAATAATATATATATATAATAGATATATTATATATATATATATAACTAATAATATATATATATATAATATTTTATTTTATTTTCTAACTAATAATTTTAAACCAATATATATATATATATTATATATATATATATGATATATATATATATAATATATATTATAGTAATATATATAATATATATATATAATAATATATATAATATATATATATATATATATTATAATATATATATTATAACCATTGTTATACGTCATCAGAAAGGTAAAAAAAAAAAAATATTCTAAATTCATCTGTCTCACTAATACTATATATATATATGATTTATATATACTATATATATAATATATATATATATACATATATATAATATATATATAATATAAACGAGAATAATATGATATATTTAAATAGAAAATAATTCCTATTAAACATTTTTGAAAACAGTATATATATATATATATATATATAATATATATATATATATATATATATTTATATATATATATATATATATATATAAGTATATATATATATATATATATATACTATGTTGACGTCTTGTCAAACAAGCAATAAAAATATTCTATTCATGATTCACGCTGATGATATATATATATATAGATATTATATTATATATATATATAAATATAATATATATTATATATAATATATATATAATATATATATAATAATATTTTTTTCCTACATCCAGTAAACCAATAATAATATATATATATATATAGATATATATATAATTATATATATATAAATATATATATATATATATATATATATAGTATAATATATATAATATATATATATATATTTTTCTTATCCCATATTTAAAACACACATTATATATAATATAATATATAATATATATATATATATATATATATATATTATATAATATATATATATATAAATATTATATATAATAAATATATATTATATATATATATCTACATGACTAATAAAAAAAAAACTATTAAAGTTTGTTACAAATTTTGTTACTTATAAATAATAGAGCTGATGATTTGTGCACTTTATCACAGAGGAAGACTGACTTGCATCTAATTCTTTAATAGTCACTAGGCTAGTTTATCAGCGTCGAACACGTTATATACAGAGATCGTAAATAATACCACGCTTGTATTTGTTTGTTTCGTTTTCTGTTACATTTTGGGCCAAATATCTCAAGGCCGACGGCCTCAGGCAGAACTTTCTTCGTTAACATTCCATGCCTTCTCTCTCTCTCTTTCCTCTCGTCTTCTTCTCCGTCGCTCTCTCTCTCGCCCCTCTCGTCTCCTCTCCTCTGTCCTTCAAAAAGCGCAACTGAAACAACAAGACGGTCGTTCAGTACTATGGAAGTTAACAAATTCAAAGTAAAAAAAGTATAAAAAGAGTAAAAAGAGTTAAGAAAAACAAGTTAAGAGGAATAAAATAATTAAGTAAGAATGAATTAATTAATTAAGATAAGAAGAATAAGAAGAATAAAATAAGTTAAGAAGAAGTAGAGCAGAAGAAGTGTGGAAAAAAAAATGAAGTGCGAAAAAAGGGCAGAATGAAATTCGCATGCATGCTGTCCAGGGGTGTCTGTGTGGCGCTGGTGCAGGGGAGATGGGTGGTGGTGGGGTGTCGATGTGGGTGGTGGTGGGTGGTGTGGTGTGGTAGCCGTGGACTGGTCACGTGGCTGGACTGGTGGGTGGCGATGAAGAGAAGCAGAATGGGAAAATGGGTCAGGGAGAAGAACACGCTCTCTCCTCCTCTCTCCGCTCTCGTCTCCTTCCGTCGTCTGCGCGCTCTCCACTCGTCTCCTCCTCCGTCTCTCGCGTCGCTCGCCTCTCGCTCTCTGCGCTGTCAAAAATGTGCGCAACGACCAGATAAATGTGCAGCAGTGACGATGATAACAAATGCAAAGTGAAAAAATAGATAAAAGAGAATGATTAGTGAAATGAGATTATAAACGGTAAAGTGGAGTAATAAGAACTAATGAATAATAATAAGAATAATAAGAATAATAATATAAGAATAAAAAAAAGATAAAAAAGAAGAAGGGGAAAAAAAAATAATCGAAAAAAAGGGCAGGAATAAAGCCGCATGTCATTGACTGGTGGGGAGTGGGTAGCTGGTCAGCGGTGTGGGGTGTGGTGGGCGGGGGTGTGGGGGTGGCTGGATGGGTGTGGTGTGGGGGTGGGAATGCCTGGGTGACGGGTGGCGTCGAGCTGTAGAGGGAGCGTGGGCGGGTGGGTGTGGAGGTGTGGATGGAAGAAGCAGAAGTGGGAAAAATGGGTCGAGGCTGAAGAAAACAACTCCTTCTCTCGTCGCGCGCTCCTCGCTCTCGCGCCGCTCAGCTCTCTGCTCGCGCAGACGCTCGCTCCGCTGCTCTCCTCTCCTCTGCTCGCGCGCGTGCTGCTCCGTGCGTCTGCGTCGGCGCCGCGTCTCTGCTCGCTCTCTCAAAAAGTGTGCGCAACTGACAAAAGACAGTGGCATGCAGTGTACTGAGGGATGGAACAAAATCAAATGTGAAAAAATTAATGGGAAATAGAAATGAAGAGAAGTAAGAATTGTAAGATGGGAGATGAATAAAAAGAAAATAAAAGAAGAATAATAATAAGTAATTAATAAGAATAATAATTGAAGAATAATAAAGGTAAGAGCAGGAGAATGGGGGAAAAAAAAGAACGAAAAAAGTCAAAAGAAACTCGCATGCATGACGTGTGGAGTGGTGGACTCATGGAGATGGGTGGCAGAGGGGGTGTGTTGGGGGGGGGGTGGGGTGGTGTGTGTGTGGGGATGTAAGGCCTGGGACGGGTCACGGTGTGGCTGGGTGGTAGGTTGTGGATGCAGAAAGCAGAATGAAAAGGGTCGATGTGGAGAAAGAACAGCTCGTCGCCGCGTCGCGCGCTTCCTGCGTGCTCGCGCGCTCTTGCGCGCACTGCGCGTCCTGCTCCTGTCGCTCGCGCGCGCCCGCCGCTCGTCGCTCCGCTCTCGTCGCTGCGCGCGCGTCTCGCGTCTCCCGCGCGCGCTCTCGCTCGCGCTCGCTCGCTCGCGCGCCGTCATACAAAAATTATCATATCTGAGATACTAGTATAAATAAGTTCTTCAGATAAAAAGAGAGAAAAGAGAAGATGAATGTGAAGAATGTGAAAAGGTGTGAAGAGGGAGGGATGAATGACAGGGACAGGGAGGCAGGGAGAGAAGAGAGAGATAAATAGAGAAGGAGAGAGAGATAAGTCAGAGAGATAGTATAAGATAAGAGAGAGAGATGATATAGAAGAGAGAACGGAATATTAGAGAAACATAAGGTTGAAGGTTGCGAGAAGTATTCCAATTAGCAGAAAAAGAGAATAGAGAGAAGAGAGAGAGAGAGAAGACAAATAGTTTTTGCCAAACAAGAGAAGAGAGAAAGGAGACAAAGATAGATGAATAATAGAAGAAAACGTTCTAAGGGAAGTGACCAAGGAAAACGAGTCGGCGGTTCAGGCCCCAGACGAATCGTATCGGGGCAGAAGAGCAAAAACGGTAAGTAACCGGGGAAGGGGAAAGAGGGAACGAGTGCGTCGAGTGTGAAGCCATGTAACCGGCAAACCGCATGGGACTTAAGCACCTGAAACCGCAAAGGGCAGAAGGAAAAAGGGGAGTCAGTGAGTGCAGAGGGAAGACACAGTGGGGAACGAAAAATGGGGCGAGATGAAACAGCAGTGGGAAAGAAATGTCGGGGGAAAGCCGCCTGGGGCACGGCAGGAAGGTCAGTACGGAACCGCCAATTCACCGAGAGGCCGCCGCGACGGGCGGCGCCAGCCCGGCCAAATGATGAGAGCACAAGCAGGACGTGAGGGGGAAGGAGGAGAAAACCCCAAGCTCCGCAAGACAAACGCAACAAACAAACGAGGAGTACCAAACCGACGAGCCGACACAGCCGAAAAGCCACACGCGCAAGCGGCGCGACCAAGCCACCCAAACCGCGCCCAAAACAAGGGCGGGAGTGGTGAACCAGCCCAAAATATCTACATACAAAGAGTGAAGAGGAATAAAAGCAACACGGGGATAACACCATGAGAAAGGATCACTTGTACAAGGTAGCAATTACGAAAATACTAGCGTTACGAGCACATATAAAATTTCACAGGCGATGGTGTACATAAAAATGAAACACAAGGACGCTGTGGGATCATATTATGATGAAAAACAAATATCTTATGTAACAACAAGGACACGCTATGAGAGAACAGCAGTTTTTACATGCGAAACCAAAAATAGCTATAAGTGTTAAACCAACTGTGGTCATTTTTAATTTTTCCTAGTCGGTATCTGCCGTTCTTGTCTTTCTTTCCTTTAGATACAAGAAGATAAAGGCTCGAGTTGCGGAATATTGGGACCAACTTTTACGGAGATTATGCCAGATGACCGATGACAGTCTCGCCGAATCGCGGTGAGGAACGAGGGAGAAATGAGAAAAAGCGCGATAAATAGACGCAATCAGTTATGTAAAATATCATCGAATAAACTGAAGAAGCGACGTAGGTGCTATGAGGTTAACCAGAGACCCCTCACGATATGAGCCAGATCCATGTATAAACAATTCGGTCAGGCGAAGTGGTCACAGACCAGCAGCATTTAGGGTCATCCACCAACAGACACGTCCATGAAACCAAGCCGGGCCTGACCAACACCGCACATAAACAATAGAGTATAAAAGGATAACCACTAGTAGATGTATAATCCTGTCAGCAAACGTCGACTCCAGAGGATACAATATAACAGCGGTAAAACTCCAAGAAAGAGACCCACACTGTAACGGGACAATAGGCAAACGAGATACCACCAAATAAATAAAATAAATCAATAAATAACAACTCACCCAAGTAAAATGACTGAACAGAATGTCTATATGCACACGTACGTTAAGACTTTATCGAAATAGAAAAATTCGGCCAAAAGTCTCTCCAACAGTGAGTGTAAATAAAATATACATGAACTCAACGCACACGCTCTAAAGCACCTCCTCTCATATTTGGGTTCACGCCGGGCTATGCGTATAATATATAACAGTAAAATGATGTATTGATGCGAAATCCACTGAATTTGTAGCAATGCCTTGTGAAAGCAATCAAGCGGCACGTATAGAAATGATAACAAACTCCCGAGTCAATTGGTATTATTCCAACGACTCTTTAAGCGCTGGTGGGTTATATATTAGTAATATTAAATATAGTTTTCACACGAGAGGCACCTCCTGAAATACACTTTAAATCTTTAGGACAATTCTTTGATTTTTTCAATATAAACAGTCAGTTTACATAAAGCAAGAATTTACTTTTAAAATATTTTATGGATTCTTTTTAGGTGATATATATACTCTGGATTGTAAAAACCTCACTTTTGGTATTATATTTTTCCCAAACTATGTGTTTAGCGAAAAAAATGACAAAACGGCAAAACCCTTCTCACTGAATAGATTGTACTTTCGCGTAAGTTATATCATCCTTACTTTAAAATATATATTAAGCTTCTTCGTACTCTTTTACATTGTCTACAATAATGTTAAGAGTATGTCTTCTTGGCTCTCTAATTATAGGTGTTACTTTTACTTAATATTTTAATTTTTTAATATTTTATTCTTCATCAAGGAGAGTGCCTCTAACATAATGTTTTAATATATGTTAGACTTAATTTAAGACAATACCATCTCTCACATTTTAACAATAAGAGCATATAACGTACTCTTGATAGAGTACGGTTAATTCCCATTCTCATATAATCAAATGAGAGGGTACTCCTTGAGAATATATCTCAAAGTGCATGTATCTCACTATCTCTAAATTATTTTATGCTATCTATCGCAGTATCAAAAGTAGAACATTACTCACAATTATCTTACCCTCAAGGCTTACGCAATTAGTCTCTATTCGGGATGTCATTCCTGCGTTAAGATTAATAGTAATAGTTTAATTATGGTTGGTAGTCAAATGAAAGCTATTAACAATCTTGTAAATCATATTCCTAATACCAGATCATCGAGTAAATTCTGATAGGAAATCTGATATGATTAATTAGATACTTGATAGATTCTTAATCTGGTCAGCCTTGAGCCAATCACTCCTCCCTATTTGCGATCACCCCATTGGTCCATGTATTTCACGTTTAAAATAGCAGATGATCTGGGATGTTAGAATTTAATAATTTAAGGACGGTAATCTCAATATTACATCGTAACTATTTCAGATACATTAACAATAGTAAAATTGTATTGAGGATTAGAATTTTTTATTTGGAGAATAATATTTTTATAATTTTTATAATTTGCAAATTATTTAATTATATTTGAAAAAGAGAGATATATATATGATTTAATTATGCTGAAAAAACATATAGACCATATGGTATAAGAACCACTGAATAGAGTGAGATATCAACATTGGTACATTAGATAGGGATTATTCATAGTTGACCAAAGGACACATCCAGATTAAATTGATTTCACACATGAGTTCCGGGTATTAAGGAGGGGCACCTAGAAAGAATTGCGGGAAATAACATAATTCCAGATATTTATTATAAAACAGTGAGAGATACAGATATAATAGAAGATAGTAGACGATCTGAACGATGAAGTCCCCCTACAATTATTGAATCAGGATCGCTTAAGAGAGGTGGAAAATTCAACACAGTCCATAACGAGTGGAGAGACAAAAAATACCAAAGCATATACAACATTATAGAGAGATATCATAAAATTTGAAGACAATTATAATGACCCTATTATACAGCCAAATAGGTGCCCGATCATGCCTATTTCAACACGTAGGAGAAATATATCCCAATGTCACAATGTTTTATCGGAAAACAAAACAAGATACACTTTATGTATTATGACTGTCTTTTCAGTAATACCACAAACGACGCAAGGATATGACATCGGCATCATATCCGAAATACAGACTATTTAAGGACAAGATTTAGTTCCTAAAATCATTAAACAGAAGGCTCTTGAAAAGAACACAAAAACCATTAAGAAGAAAATTAGTATAATTTTGAAGGTGTTGACTCATAGCCTCGGTAGCACAGTGGAATAAATAAAATGCCTAAAGCGTAAAAGATATGGCATTATCTACAGTATTTTATTACACTTAATAAACAGTTTTTGTTATTATTATTTATATTTTCAGAAAAATAACTTTTAAAAGATTTCGAAAATCAAAGATTTATTTTATCTTTTAAAAATTATTTAACTTTAAAACTTTTGAGATTTATTTGTATTATATAAAAACTAATACTCTATAAATAATAGTTAATAAGATTGATATACGAAGCTGCAAAACAAACCGATTACCCAAAACGCCTCACAGAGATAAACTCACAATAAATACCGAAAAAATAATGATAGTATTAATTAATAACAAAAATAAAATCACTTAATAATAAAATAAAAAGAATATTAACAATAATAATAATATGTAGGTAGGTCGAATTGCTATGTATATTTGTATGTAAATACCATCACTAAGATCAACATAATAAATAAATATACATGAATAATAAATAACATCTTATAAAATTATAAAATAATAAAAAACCAAAAAATTAATACTACATACAAAAAACTCCAGTTATATTGAATGATAATAAAATATAGTAAAAATAATTAATATAATCAATAATATACAAAAAAAATATTAAAATAATAAATAATATATTTAATAAATAATAAAATAAATACACATAATAATTAGATAAGTTACCTGGCTATAGCTCACACTCACTCACCTCAGATAGTGACGAGTCACTCACCTCACTCTAACACAGCCGAGTTGAATTCAGCAAATAAACTAATCGATATACTGACTATAGCCCGTACATGCTCAATAATCTAAACTACAATGTACAAGAATTCGAAACCTACAACTTACAATGAACGAAAAATAACGACAATAAAAATAGATAATAAATAAAATTAATATTATGTGTTATGTGAAATGATACATATACATCCTATTAGTAGTTAAACTAATGTATAAAATATACATGCGAATAAATTATACATGCATATATATATGTGCGCATAAAAAAAAATGGAAAGAATATATATTGTATGATATGAGTATATAGTTATGATGTGTATTACCACAGAATAATATATAAATATAAAGCAGACGTATGTACAAACTTACTTAACCTAACCAAACATATATATTATATAATACTATATAAAAATACCAACTCAATATCATAAAACTCAGAAAATAAAACATAATATAAATACTATAGCTACTTATATATACTCTCACTAATACTCATGACTGTAACGTGTTTTTAAAAAACTATTAAATATAATATTTTCAGTATAAATGAGTTGGAAGATTGTATTAAAACGGTTTTCTGGGTCCTCAACCTTTGTCCAAAACCTCAATCACACATTAAAGGTACTAACTCATAAAACATTCAAAATAATTGCGCTCGGATAAACATTTAACTGATTTAATAGAAAAAAAAAAAAAAATATGTAACTAGTTTAATTTTTATGTAATTGACATTTGAACGTCAAGAGTATACCGAGTCATTGAACGGTTGAATAGACAACAGCTAATGAAGTTGCTTGTAAAAACGAAATCAAAGAAAATAGTAATACACAAAATTAAAAATAAAACATAAGTAGAATGCATTAACAAATCTTTCCTGACAATAATGTAAAATTTTATTAATGAACAAATCCATTTCTCCTACGAGACCATGAATAAATATCTTATATGTAATTAATCTTATAAGGAATAATAAAACAATAATTGTGGAATATCTTCCTCTACGATACCTTACTAAGAATAATATCATAACATACTTGGACGCGAACAAAAAGCCAGGAAACAAGATACGCTCGGAAATAAATAATAGCAAACATAACTGAGAGATAATATTGAAATAATACTCAAGAACAAACAATATAACGAAGGAAAGTGTTTAAAGCCACAAAATTGTCAGAACTACAAAACGAACCCCGAAAGGATTGAAGGTAATAGTAATCATGACCAATCTGATATCACCGATATCTATAAAAAGTCCTCACAAAGATAAATTTCTACTGCCACTGACAGAGTGACTACTTATACCATTGTGAATAATATTCAGAGTTGAATCAAGGAACAAAGAAAACTAGTTCCTTATGAGTATATTGTTGCAGG
>JABUQX010121742.1:22500-27500 GCA_015478945.1 Trachelipus rathkii | reverse complement strand
CACCTAAGTATATGTTTTATTGCAAGTATTGCAGGGAATGTGATATATACAGCTTTGGATTTTCTTTTCGTTTTTTGGGTTTGAGAATGTTTTTTAATTGATGTTATTTGATGGAATTAGGGTAATATTTTTTTTGGTAATATTTGTTTAACGAATATAATGGTAATGGAGGAATTGGAAAAGGAGTTGTTGCTATTTTTCGGGGGGAAAAGTGCTAATACTCTTTGTTGCTTTGTAATTGCTTTTGTTGATGAAATAAACTCAGGATAGTTAAATGATTTAAAAGTACATTTGAGATGTATTATTTCTTGTGCTAGAAGAGGGGAGAGCATATACGAAAGCCACGGAGAAATAGAGATAGAACAGCTAATTTTGTTTGGGAAATGATTAGATAGCAATATTATAGTTTGGTGCGAAGTTGTTTTCTATATAAGTAGTAAATTGCAGTAATTGTATTATTCGCATGTGATTAAGGATCGAGGAAGGGATAGAATAGGATGTAATAGAGTTAATATAGTTAGGACATCATTTAGGGTTGGTGTCGTGAGGGAGGGAGACACAAATGTCATCTACATATCTAATCCATAAACTATTTGTTTAATTAAAGGTGGTAAAATAGTTGATAAAAATTCTGTAGTTCCATATATATGTTACTGGAGTATGAGACAGTGGATCCAATACTCAGCCGAAAGTTTTTTGTTTGAATAGTTTGCCTATTAAAAAATGAAAGAGTCTATGTTGTAATGAGAGATTGGCCTTCCCCGTTACAGTATATTAAAACACTCATTAACTCTATGGGCTATCTAATCATTTCCCCAACACAAATTAGCTTTCTTGTCATCTCTATTTCTACCGTGCCTTTCGTAACTGCTTCTCCCCCCTTCTAGCACAAAGAAACTTAAAACATTCCTCAATACTTTCAAATCACTTTACTAACCTGAGTTTTTCATCACAAAAAGCATTTAACAAAGCCAAAAAAGAGGTACTATAGCACCTTTCCCCGAAAAATAGCAAACACCTCCTTTCTTAAAAATTCTCAATTACCATTATATTCGTTTTAAAACAAATATTAGCAAAAAATATTACCCTCATTCCATCAAATAAAATCACCTTAAAAAACATTCTCAAACCCCCAAAACGAAAAGAAAATCTCCCCCAAAGCTTTATATATCACATCCCCTGCATACTTGCAATAAAACCTATATAGGTGAAACCATAGATTAGCAAAGAAGAAAAATCAACATACAGATGACCTGCAACAAGGACAGCATAAATTCAGCTTTAACAAGTCATAGGCGTAACAGAGGCCACTCTATCAATATCAACAATATAAAGATGATAAGAAATATCAATCACACGAACCCATCTCAAAATCATGGAATCCTTTTGCACTTATAATAGTAACAACTACAATAAGCATCCCGGTGAAATTAAGATAGATTTTATACAAAATGAATATCTGAAAACATCAAAATATTTCAACAACACCATGAAGAAAATAGCACACCAACTGAAACACACTTGAACTGATGAAGATCAAGAAAGAAATCCAGTCCCTTAGCCTGAAGAGGTCTCGCGTGTCGGACGAAAATTAGCTTTCCTTTTTAAAATTTATTTCATTAAAAAAAAATGTCTTTAACAATGTTTTTAATTTGTGTACATTTAGTAATTAAATGAAGTGACAGTAAAGCATAACACTAAAAAAGAATCCAAGGGCTTCCTCTCTAAAGTATATATATAACTACAACAAATATAGTAACTTATATATATATAATATATATAAATTATATAAAAATAATTTTTATATATATATATATATATATATATATATATATATATATATATATATATATATATATATATATATAGTATATATATAATAGTATTATATATATATATATATATATATATATATATATATAATATATAATATATATATATATATATATATAATATATATATATATATATATATATATATAAAATATATATATATATTAAATTCAATTAATAAATTAATTTTGAGAAAAGAGATTTCGAAAATTTGATTTTCTTTGAAATATTTACTTTAAATAAATAATACATTAATATTTTTAACATATTTTATTTCCTTTCCGAATTCGTTTGATATATCAAATGTTTCGAATATTTTTATGTTAAAAACTCTGAAAAATTATAATTTGGCCTCAATTTTAATTTGAAATCATAGTAAATACCAAAAAAAATTTGATTATTAGTTAGCGTATGTAATAATGTTTGCATCATATTTATGAAGTTATTGCCAAAAAACTATATTTTTTATTGTTTTTTTAACCCTCTATTATTTAGTGTAAATCTACAGTTAACCCGTAGAAAACCCCGGTTTTTCCTAATTTTTGGCCGGGGCCGGGGCCGGGGCGGGAATTTTGCCGGGCCGGGGCCGGGGCCGGGTCCCGGTCGGTTCCTATGAAAAATACTTAGTAACTGGGGTGCATGATTTTATTGATGAGGAAAAACTGCAATACACGGTGTTAATAGGTATTGATAAAAAATACCCCCCTACAGCATTCAATACCTATTAACACTGCGTTAAATTGCAGTTTTATCCTTACAGATTCGGGATATGCCACACGCACTTTACTAAGTATTTACTCACCTTGTGCGGTCACCCTGTTTCCCATGCCCAAGTGGGAGAGGAAGAGCGCGACATTGTCCAATTCTTGGTGGGTGCGAATATTCAATTAGGAAGTCATTGTCGAAGTTCTATCTTTTAGCTATATATATACATAACAATATTATATATAATTTGTTAATATATCTAATTTTTGGTGCAGATATATCTATGTACATATAATTATATATATATATATATATATATATATTATATATATATATATATATATTATATAATATATACATATTATATATAATTATATAATATATATATATATACATATTATTATATTATATATATTTATTATAATATTAATATATATATATATATATAATATAATATATATATATATATTAAATATTTTTATCAATATCTATACATGCGTTAAATATATAATATATATAATATAACAATTTTTGATAGACTTACTTGTACCCAAATCAGACAATTTTGATAAATATGTCTATGTCAAATGAATTCTTCAGTTGCAATGAACGCAGATTAATAAAATCGTTACCAGAAATTAAAAGAATGTTTATGATAGCTTCCTCGTAGCATATTTGTGAGGTATAAGGTTTATTTTCTTTACTATTCTCAGACAGCTTCTTGCCTTGAAAATCAGAGAAAGCTACATATATATATATATAATAATAAATATATAATATAATATAATAATATATATTATATATAATAGATAATATAATAATAAGTATATATATATATATATATATATATAAGGAGAATTCTCGAGATCTATAATATGACATGCAATCAATTAAATCTGTGATTGAAATAATAGCACTGTCTCTTTAGTGTTTATTAAATCAGGTAAATGATATTGACATTTGACAATTGATAATTTGTAAATGATTAGGATGATAATTGGCACAATAAATCAGCTAATATGCATAATTAATCTTTGATCAGAATTACAATGAATGACAATTTTATACGAAGAATGGCACAAGCCACCCTTCTGTGATTGAGATCTTAAGTTACTCTCGATTCGCTTTGGCGTTGTCTTCTCAGACTCTATCCAATTACATTTGAATGCTTGACATCTCCCACATTGAAGGGAGATGCTTTCTCTAACAGTTTTTTATACAAGAGCTGGCTTGGTAACAAATTGAAATGGTTTTAAATGATTTTACAGAGGTAAACATGGGAAGTATAATGTCCGCTTCCTTTACCACAGGTAGTTACAGATCTTAAGCAATGTTATGCGTACCATGCTTGTATTTAATTACTTCCTAATATATATATATATATATATATATATACTATAATATATTATATATATATATATATACTCTTTTATATATATCCTATATATATATATATATATATATATAATTATAAAGGTATATAGGCTTATTTAAAGACCTATTACTTGTATAATACATAAAATAGACATGTATATTTTTTCTTATATTATATATATATATAAATATATATATAATAATATATATATTATATAGATAATATATATATAGATATATATATATATATAATATAATATAATATATAGTATATATATATATATATTTATTTCCCTTAGTGAATTCCCGTTCATCATGTTAGTCGTTTCAAATTTTTTCGAATCTTGTTTCATTCGAGATTCGAATGGAATGTTTTTTTTCTTTTAGTTATTTTCAGTAGCTCGTTAGAAAGTGATGTTAGTAATAAATTTTAATGGTAATTGACATCAAATTTTCTAATGATTAAATATTCAATTATATATTCAATTCCAAAACTAACCTCGTGCGTTTGACAGGGAATTTCACTTATATATCAAGGGAGAGGTAAGAGAGGGACCTTCAGGAGAGGGGGCAAATCCCCACCCCAGCAGAGAACGCTGTACCCCTCTTGCCGTACATTTATATTATATCACCGCTAATACGAAGGTACTGTTATATTTTAAAACAACCTCACCACAATGAACTTTCATTCTTACCAGTTCAATAAAATTTTCGGCGATTCATTCACGAGTCTACAAATAATATGGAAGCCATTTTCGAAATCTAGTCAAATTTAACGTTCTCTCACTGATTCTTTTTATATATTTAAATTATTTGAAATGAGTGCGTTATCATTGGAATTTATTATTAACATCATGTCCTATGAGAAAGTAAAAAAAGTAAGGACTATGAAAAACAACCCGTTCCTGAAGGGTGACAGGTAACTTTATCTCCCATTTTGAATGATAATCTCAAAGGAGCATGTCTATATTTTTTTTTATATATATATATTTTTTTTTATACAGATTGATAATAAAAGATGTAAAAGCACGAGCGTTTGTATCATGCAGTCCAATACCATCCAAAATTCTTAATGTTATTAAAACTCAT
>JABUQX010121742.1:17500-20000 GCA_015478945.1 Trachelipus rathkii | reverse complement strand
TATGGAAGAGATGGCGTTTATTTGACGTATCAAGAATCAAAGAAATTTTTTAAAATAACTATTAGTCCCCCGTAAAAAAAAAATGTTCGCTAAAGTGGATCTCGAATACAGAACGGTTTTTTAAAGATCGCCAATAAACAGTATTTTTTCTGGGTTTAGATGTTAGGTGTATTGGTTCAATAATCTTTTAAATGTTATCTTGCCTAATCTAACCTCCAATAGGTCAAACATATGTAAATTGTATTCATATAAAACTTTTTGCAGTAAGGTAAATAATGAATGATCAGAAGACTCAGGTAATGGTTAAAATACCTTTTTAATTAATGTCACGATTAGAACAAATTTTAAATATAGATAGAGATAAATAAATTAAAAATAGAAACAAATTCTATGGTAAAAAGTGACCTTCAAGTTGATATGGTTAATTAACAGAGGTGGGACCGATCCGTTACTCCGTTTTCTCGTACTAAACGGAACTTAGTTTTGAGTAACGGAAGTAACGAACTCGTTTACTTTTTTCTTTCATGTAAAAACGCACCGAATAAGTTCCGTTATTTTTTCCTCCGTACTTTTCAGTCCGTTACATTTTGTACGACTCTCTTTGAATGTTTAAATGTTGATAGTCAATTGACCACGCCTGTCAAGCTAAAAAAAAAACTTTTATAATGCATATATATATATATATATATATATAAGATATATATTTATATATGTTTATATATATAAAGTATATATATATATATATATTATAGATCTTGATTTCTAATTTGATGTGCCAAATATATATAAATATATAAGGAATAAGGCGGAATCTGCATAAAAGGCTGCCAAAGGATTGTGCTTTCGCAAATGATGAAATGAATGTGACTAGAGTGTGGTTGGAACACTTCGAAAATCTGAATAACATTGGCAGTAATGAAGAGGTGATAGTGAAATGTGTGTGGGTTCGACGGTGCAAGAAGGAATTAAAGGTATTTGGGGAGAGGTCATTAGAAAGGAAAAAGGTAATGGGTAGAGCCAAGAAAGTTTTGAAGAATGGTAAATCTGCAGGAATATATGGAATTACCGGTGAAAAGATTAAGAATGACGGATGCGAATGCCGTGATTGATTAGGATTGGAAGTTGTGTTACCAAAAGCAATTTTGAGGTATAAGTTTCGAGGATTGGAGGAGACAGTAATAGTACCCTTATAATAAGGGTAAGGGAGATAAGGATAACTGTAGGAATTACAGGGAAATTAGTTTATTAAGTGTAGTAAGGAAGATATATACTGGTATTTTGGTCTAAGGAATGCTGTTCGACTGATAAGGACTGATTGTGAAGAATCAAGGTGCGCTTAGAAGTGGTAGATGATGTGATCAAATCTTTACAATGATTGAGAAAATAAGGGAGATGAAGAATAAGGACAGGATTCAATATTTGGTTCGGGCTGAGCCCAATTCCCCCCTCCCATAAAAATGGACATAAAATTCGGAATTTTCAGCCGATTTGATCATATAAACACCAAACTGTAGCTTTTATTTGCCATCTAAAACGTCGTTTTAGAGTGTTTTTCTGTGCCTATGGTCATTCTTTCAGAATTTTCAATTTTTCAAAACCCATGTTTTTGACATTTTTACTATCAACTTCAAGATTTTTTTTCGAAATAACTTCAAACTTGAAATATACATAGATGGGTCCATTACCTACAAAAGTCACGTCGTACTTTTTGATTTTTTGAATTTTGTGTTCCAATGTCTAATTTCAAAACCCACTTTTTTTGGTTTTTGAAATGAAAAATTGCGATAATTTTTTTCTGTTCGTGCGAAGTGGATGAAATTTTCAAGGAATATGTAGTTGGGGGAGATGCACATTTTTTACTTAGATAGTTTCTTTGTATATACAGTAGTTTTGGATTTGTTTCACTGGGACAAAATTTCCCAAAAAGTAAAAAAGATGTATCTTGCCTTGCTTTACAAGTCCTGAAAATTTTATGTTGATCGGGTGGGTAGGGAAAAAAATCAATATTTCACTTTTCCAAAAATTCAAATTTTGGAAAAGTGAAATATTGAGATTTTTTTTTCTACTCATCCAATCAACATCAAATTTTCAGGGCTTGTATAGACGGGCAAGATACATCTTTTTTTTAACATAGACAATTTTTTTGTATAGTCGAAAGAATATTTTTTTAAAATTTCCAATTTTTTTTTTTTTGTGAAAATAGTCCAAGAAAAAATCTAAAACTAATGCATGTACAAAGAAATTATCTGAGTAAAAAATGTGCAACTCCCTCGACTACATATACCCCAGAAAATATCATCCACTTCGCACGAACAGAAAAAAATTATCGCAATTTTTCATTTCAAAAACTTTAAAAAGTAGGTTTTGAAATTGGACATTGCTGAGCACAAAATTCAAAAAATCAAAAAAGTACGACGTAACTTTTTTATGTAATGGACCCATCTATGCATATTTCAAGTTTGAAGTCATTTCGAAAAAAAAAATTCTGGAAGTTGATAGT